>CALNHX010006670.1:0-85345 GCA_940337035.1 Agriotes lineatus
AGACATAGAATAACGAGATAGGAAGAATTTTGCAATCAAGAAACATGAAACGGCACGAGGCAATGACTAAGGCTAAACATCGAATGGTTTGGAGGAAAGTCATTGCCAACACCTCTACACCATAAGGTAGAAGAGGACGGATTGAGTAAGTAAGTAATAACTAAAAAAACTGTATTTTGCAAATTTATAAACTTAAGTAATGCTACAACAGACAAGTTAACGAACGTTACATTCAAATCAAAGCAGAAAATAGAAACTTAAAAGAGTAAATCTAAATTGTTTGTAATCTAATAAATAATGTATACTCGAATTTGTTGTTAATTTAGTAAATTATATCCAAAAAATCATAACTATCTGCATGTAAAATGTTCTTCTGGATATCAAAAAATGCGGCGCAAAACTGACCCACTCATGCACTCCATACTTTCATTGACATCTGAATCGTAAAAAATCCATCATCTAAATCAGATCCAGCAAGAAAAATTATAATAGGAAGAATATCATCACGCTACAGTGACCCATATATTTAAACCAATCATAGTTTATCAATTTTCTGCAGTGTTCAATAGATTTTTTCAACATCCCCCCAATTTCGAAAAGTGCCTCATTTAATAAATTTGCTTATTTTTCGAAGAAGGTTGCATATTTATGTGTCTGTTATAGTACGTTTTAACAAACCCCCATACAATTTCATTAGGATTTTTTAAATACTAAGTGATGTAAGCAGCCGCGTGGCGCAGTTGGGTAAGCGCCAGGCTTGCATTAAGCAAGTCCTCAGTTCGAATCCCGCAAGAGCCGGAATTTTTCCGTAGCCTTGGCGATTGGAATCGGGCTCGGTGAGACCATTCACAGTTGGGCGCTAAATTAACTGTGCTCTACTCAGAACCACAGACCTAAGAGATACAGTAACAAGGTCAACACATCACCAAGTCACACACCTTACACAATGTTGCTGCGCAAGCACCAAAGGCGCGCTCCAACTCTGTATCCTGAATCCAGGGCAAGTTGAGCATTGTACCGCCAGATGCCAGTGCATAAAGCACCAGCCTCTACACCGCAAGGTAAATGAGGTTAGAGGTAATACATACATACTAAACGATGTGTAGCTCTAAGGAAAAACTGTTTTTACGATGGATGGTGAAATTGAAAATGATTTCAAACAGATCGCATCATCAGCTTTGATAGAAAATTTCAGCTTCGTTGAATCAAAAGTAGGCTATCGCTTAGGAATGTGATCCGGATCAAAACTAGTCGCAGCATATAAAATCCTAACTTCACCCTAAGAATCTTGATTCAGAAGACTACATGTGAAGAGAGATGTTTAGAGACTAACCACCACTGAAGTAGACTTGCTCCCTCTTGTATTTTGGTCAATTTCCTTTAAAATATATTGATACTTTCTATTTGTATGTTACTGTTTATCTCTCAGAATGAATGTTTATTTTTGTTTTGTAAGGTAGCTGTGATATTAGTAGGTACTATTAATACACGCCCCGTCAGAGGAAAAGACTGAGGATGAGAAAGAAATATATTATGAGATACTGGAGAATGAATATGAAAAACTACTAAGTATGATGTAAAAATTGTCTTAGAGGACTGCAACGCCACGATAGAAAAGAAGAGATATATAGGAAAATAACAGGAATGAATAGTAAACACGATATATCGAATGACAACAGACAGAGATTGATTAACTTGCGACGGAAAGGGACATGATTATAAGAAGCACACAAACCCACAGGAAAGAAATTCACAAAGGGACATGGCTGTCACCGGGTGGCAAAGTGATAAATCAGATTGACCATGTTTTAATAGACAGAATACACTTTGATAAAATCACAAAAGTAAGAAGCATGAGAGTAGCTGAAGCGGACTCAAATCACTTCCTAGTCAAAATTACAAGCAAAAACTTACACGAGAACTGTTACAGGAAAGACAAAACAAAAAATACGGTACGAGATAAAATGGTTAAAGGAAACAAAAATAAGGAAAAATACCAAAAAGCAATGAATAAAAGATTAGATAAAATAATTAAAACAGAGGAAATTGACGAAACATGGAAACCGCTAAAACAAACAATAGCAGACACAAACCAAGAAATAATACCAATGAGGAAACATCAAACGAGGACAAAGGACTGATACGCTCAAGAGTGCGAAAGGAAGGCAAAAGAGAAGAAAAGGGTAAGAGCACAAATGCTAGCAAATAACAGCGAAGCAAATATTTTAAAATACAAAGAATAAATAAAAGAACTGAAAGATCTATGCAGAAAAAAGGAAAAACAGCAGAATGAAGCCAAACTGAAAGAAATAGAAGAAAAGTTCAGAAATAAAGAAATAAGATCGTTCTACCAAGAAGTAAAGAAATCACAGAAAGGATACCACAATTGACTTAAAACTTAAAGGGCAAGCCGAACAACAAATAGAACAACACCAACAAGAAGAAGGAGGAGTCAGTATAGAAGAACCAACTAGAGCAGCTAAGAAAGAAAGTTGGTGAGATGTTAGAACAAATATGGCGAAAAGAAGAAATGCCAAAGGAATGGGCAAAAGTCCTTATATGCCTAATATATAAAAAAGAAGACCCTGTGTGAAAACTATAGAGGCATAGCGCTGTTAGACACCTGCTACAAGATTTTAGGACAAATAATAAGAAAAAGGCTAGACATATACACTGAAAGAATATTAGGGGAATATCAATCAGGCTTTAGAAACAATAGAAGCACGATGGATCCAATATCTGCATTCAAAGAAATACAAATAACTAGCTACGAATATAAAATACATGCATACATGCATTTATTGACTTCAAACAAGCATATCATAGCATAAGAAGAAGAAAGCTGTATGAAGGAATGCGCCAACTACAAATTCCGGAAAAATTTATTAGACTAACGAAGATGAAACTACAAAACACAAAAAATAAAATAAGATGGAAAGGGAAAATATCACAGAAATTTGAAATAGGAAAAGGGTTGAGACAAGAAGACCCGTTGTCAACAACACTCTTCAATCTGACACTAGAGGTAATACTGTGGAACAGTAAAATAAAAACGGATGGAACTATATTTAATAACGAAGATCAATGTATGGCCTTCGCAGACAACTTAACAATCATTACACAAACAAAAAAAGAATTAATGAGAGTCACAAGAAGAATAGATCAAGAAAAAAATACGGTCTGGAGATAAATCAAGACAAAACAAAGTATATGGTGATGGGACAAACACAGGAAAGGCCAGAAGAGAAAAACCTGATTCTAATAAAAAACAACAAAAAATACAACTTCGAAAGAACAAAACAGTTTGTGTACCTAGGTGTAACTATTGAATAAAACGGGCATGAAGAACAAGAAATACAAGCAAGAATTGCAAAGCGGAACAGAAAGTATGGATGCTTCAAAACACTCTTGAAATCAGCATATATGTCAAGAGAGACAAAAGAAAGAATCTACTCTGCAGTTATAAGACCTACAGCCACGTATGCTTGTAAAACGTGGGTACTAAACAAAGAAGAAGAAGAAGAAAAGATGACGAGTTGGGAAAGAAAGATGTTACGAACAATATATGGAGGAATAAAAACCGAGGAAGGGTGGAGGGAAAGAACAAACCAGGAGAACAAACCAGAAACTAGTGGAGTTGTATAAAAACCCAAATATCATTGCAACGGCCAACGCATAACAAATAAGGTGGCTAGGGCACCTAGAAAGATTAAGTGAAGATATGCTCCTAAAGTTAGGTATAAGTAGAAGATCAATAAGAAAGAGAAGAAAGGACAGGCTGAGAAAAAGATGCATAAACATGGCGGAGACAGACCTGAAAATAGTGAAGGTTAAAGATTAGAAAGAAATAACAGCAAACAGAAAAGAATGGAAAAAATAGTACAAAAAGTTCTTAGAAATAGATGGTGAAAATTAGTTAAAATTTATTAGCAACAAATGAGTTTTAGTTAAATGTAAATGTAAGACGAGATTAAGTTTAGTTTTAAAATGTACATAATCAAATGTGTCTAATCTCATGTTAAAATTCACAATAACCCGCCATAATATGCATGCTAACCTGATTTTCCCTATGATTAGTTATTTTAAGTAGGTAGCGTTTAAAAAGTAGAAAGAAAAATGTCAGATTTTGTAGCGGAAGAAAGTAGAGTTGCATCATTTCAACAAGGTGTAAATCTACCAAATAAATCTATTATACAGTCCACTCTACGTTATTTATTACAACTACCACAACATTTTGGTCCAGTGAACAAGTTAAGTGAAACACAAAGTGAACGATAACCCATAAATAAAACGGAATAAAAGGTGTTACATACCATATTAAAAAGCAGTGTAACACACAAGCATTCAGCGATCAGCAGGTATTGTACGTAAAATAAGTGTGGAGCAACCAGTCAAAGCGGACGGTAGCCAAAGAAAGAAGCAAAAATTGGAACACGTGAAAGCAGACATCAAGGTAATAAGGCAGCCATCCATATATATAATAGACTTGTCTGGGACGCTGTTTCAGCAGCCAAACCGTAAGGGATAGAGAAAAAAGTTATTAAAGTTATATGTTTGGAATGGTCATGTCAGGTCAGGAACCGAATTTCAGTCACGTGACACTTCCGGTTTTTGAGAAATCACGTGATTTCCGTCCGTCCGGGACGCTGGTCCGTCCGGGACGCTGTTTCAGCAGCCAAACCGTAAGAGATAGAGAAAAAAGTTATTAAAGTTATAGGTTTGGATTGGTCATGTCTGGTCAGGAACCGAATTTCAGTCACGTGACACTTCCGGTTTTTGAGAAATCACGTGATTTCCGTCCGTCCGGGACGCTGGTCCGTCCGGGACGCTGTTTCAGCAGCCAAACCGTAAGAGATAGAGAAAAAAGTTATTAAAGTTATAGGTTTGGATTGGTCATGTCAGGTCCGGAACCGAGTTTCAGTCACGTGACACTTCCGGTTTTCGAGAAAATAAAATATTTTAAAAAATATTATTGTTTTTATTTAATACGCGTTCTATTTGAAAAACGGTCTTTTTTGTTCTATTAAATGAGACATTTGTCTCACTGGTTGCTAGTTTCATACTAAAGGCAGAAGCGCATTACGAGCATCGGAAAGATATCAAATGCAACCAAGTGCGACGTCATCATAGCGTTCAACAGCTGCAGGTACAAGGAACAGTCACAAAAAACAAACAAGTAGGTCTATTCCATTCTACCTTTTGATGTCAGCCCTATATATTGGGCTATTGACCTTGAAATACTGTCGTGTATTATTGATTCATTTAGCAAAAGGCGAAATTCAATTCTTAACATTACAATAATCTAGCACGTATTTGCAGAAAGGGGGCAAGAGCGATAATTAGAAAATATAATTTTTGTGTGTATTTTGTTATATTATACTTACGTATTAAAATATACGGTCATTTAAAAACATAAATTGTTACAAAATGGCAAACGATGATGAACTAAAGGCCGCGATTATTGGCCATTGTCAATTAAAAGGGCAGTTGACGCGTTTTACGAACTTTATAGAATCTTACGAGGAAAATAATAGGAATATTACGGAATTAAAATTACGGTTATATAAAATTGAGGATATTTGGAATGCATTCGACCAAGTTCAGTCATCAATTGAGGAAAAAGACACAATTAACGTTGAGTCACAATTAACAGAACGCAAAACGTTTGAAGACAAACATTTTGGAACTCTTTCGCAAGCAGAAAATATTATAAAATATGCAAACCCAAATGCGAATGTCACCCCTGTTACAAGCTCAGCAACTGCAGCATTCAATACAAATTTGCCTTTAATTAATTTACCACATTTCAGTGAATCTTATGAAGGTTGGCTACAGTTTTTCGAAATATACAAATCCATAGTACACGAGAATCCAAAGCTTAACAAAATCCCAAAAATTTTATTACTTACAGTCATGTTTAAAAGGCGACGCTTATCAGTTATTGCACTCGCTAGAAGTATGTGAGGCCAATTATGACGTTGCGATACAATTATTAAAGGAACGGTATGAAAACAAAAGAGTTCTCATTGACAATCACGTAAAAAGTATGTTTGCATTGCCGAATGTAGGTAAAGAATCGCATTTATTATTACGAAAATTAATAGACAATTTCATAAAAAACTTTCGCGCTCTTAAAAGTTTAGGAGAACCCGTTGAACAGTAGGACACCCTGTTAATACATTTAATCTCGACAAAATTAGATTCGCAAACGAAGCTGCGTGGCGCAGATGGGTTAGCGCCAGGCTTGCATTAAGCAAGTCCTCGGTTCGAATCCCGCTGGGGTCGGAATTTTTCCGTATCCTTGGCGATTAGAATCGGGCTCAGTGAGACCATTCACAGTTGGGCACCAAATTAACTGTGCTCTACTCAGAACCACAGACCTAAGAGATAGAGTAACAAGGTCAACACATCACCAAGACACACAACTCACACAATGGTTGCTGCGCAAGCACCAAAGGCGCGATCCAACTCTGTATCCCGAATCCGGGGCAAGTTGATCATTGTACCGCCAGATGCCAGCGCATAAAGCACCAGCCTCGACACCGCAAGGTAAATGAGGTTACAGATAATACATAATACATTTTAAGGTTCTGGGATTCGGTCCTGCTTGGTTTGAAAAGAATTTTAAGAATATTTTCAGTTTTTGAAAAACAAGTAGGCCTTTGCAGGGAAGCGAAAACTATTTTATTTTCAGGTAAACTACCCTTTTTGTTCATGATACGGCAAAATTTTATTAAGAAAAGTTGTTTATAATGATAAATTACGGCCCTATGCATTTTCAGAAAGATCTGTTGACTTAGAAAACACCGTTATTTTTTAGATACTTGTATTTTATTTTCAGGTAAACTACTTTTTTTGTTCATGATACGGAAAAATTGTATTAATAAAAGTTGTTCAGAATGAGAAGTTGTGGCCCTATACAAAATTACAGAAAGCTGTGTCGACTTAGATGAAACCGTCATTTTTAATAAATGCAATTTGTTTTTCTAAAAAATAACGGTTTAATCTAAGTTGACAGATCTTTTTGAAATTTGGTACAGGGCCATAATTTTTCATTCTGAACAACTTTTCTTAATAAAATTTTGCCGTATCATGAACAAAAAGGATAGTTTACCTGAAAATTAAATACAATTATCTAAAATTATAACGGTTTTTTCTAAGTCGACAGATCTTTCTGAAAATTTGTATAGGGCCATAAACTATCATTATAAACAACTTTTCTTAACAAAATTTTGCCGTATCATGAACAAAAAGAGTAGTTTACCTAAATAGAAAATAGTTTTTTCACATTTTTCATGGCTGACTTAATTTCTAAAAATTAAAACTCTGCTTAAAATTGTTTTCAGACCAAGCAGGGCGGGATCCCAAAACACTAAAATAAAATTGTAAAATTTTTTGTCGATTATACCTATAGTGAACTCAATCCAGGGACACACTGTACTATATGAAGCTGCACGTCAAGTACACGGATCATGTCAACGGAAGTACCGACAAAAATGATTGTATTTGTAAATGTGACATGGAATGTCAAACAGAATGAAAATTAAAAGATGTAGAACCGGCGGAAGAAAAATGATTACTATATCAACAAAAATTGTACTAGATATTGTCTAATTTTATGAAAGGAGTACTAGCAAACGATCTAACTAAAATTGTACTAGAGCTAGTACAATTGTACTAGAACGGCAACACTGTTCACAATATAAAATACCAGAGAACCTTACATTAGCTGATCCGAATTTCCAGATATCAGAAAAAATTGATATTTTAATCGGAACGGAATTGTTTTTCGAACTTGTAAATGCTCATAAAATAAAATTAGGAAACAACAGTTTAGTGATACAGAGCACAAAACTAGGATGGGTTCTAGCTGGTCCCATGCAAATAAATCAAACGAAATCACGACTAAAGGATACGGGGGCTAAATGTTTTTTATCAACAAACAAATTAGACAAGCAGCTGCAACGGTTCTGGGAGATAGAGAATATTAATAACACACATGCAAAATTATCAAACGAGGAGCTTGATTGTGAAATATTTTTCAGGCAAAATTTCGAACAAGATATGTCCGGTCGGTTTACGGTGAAGTTACCTTTCAAAGATAATGTCGCATGTCGGCGAATTAGGCGAATCATTAAGCACTGCAATAAGCAGATGGCGTTCGGTAGAACACAAATTATCAAGAAACCCCGAGCTTTGTAAACAATACACCGAATTTTTGCAGGAGTATGAGGCAATGGGTCATATGTCCAAAGTGGACACAAATGAGGACAATCCTACGGATATACATAACTATCTTCCGCATCATGCGGTCATAAAAGAGACGAGTAGTACAACTAAAGTCAGGGTAGTGTTTAATGCGTCTTCCAAGACATCTTCAGGTCTTAGTTTAAATGACGTTTTAAAGATAGGGCCGAAAATTCAAAGCGATCTTTTTGACACAGTAACACGAATGCGTACTCATAACATCGTGATCACAGCGGACATCGCCAAGATGTACAGGATGGTAAATATACATGAGTCACAACGAGATTTTCAGCGTATAGTTTGGAGAGGCGATCCAAAGCAGGAAATTAGTCATTATCGGTTAAACACGATTACATACGGCACCTCTAGCGCATCTTTTCTAGCAACAAGGACGTTGCATCAAATCGGACTTGATTGCAAAAACGAATATCCACGAGAAAGTGAGGTAATCCTTCGCGATTTTTATATGGATGATCTAATAACCGGTGCAAGTACATTGAAAAATTCCATAGAGCTAAAACAAAACTTAGATACAATTTTAAGTAATGCCGGGTTTATATTAAGAAAATGGATGTCAAATGACATGCGAATATTTCAAGACGCTGACGAGCAACTTGCAGATAAATCACCATTTCAAATTAAGGACAGTTAAGATACTAGAACACTTGGCTTGCTCTGGAATCCACGAAAAGGTTTGTTAAACTATACGGTTGAAATTTCTTTCCGAGACGATAATATCACCAAACGCACGATTCTGTCAAACGTGTCTCAAATTTTCGATCCGGTAGGGCTTATCAATCCTTGTGTGATTAAAGCTTAATTATTACTGCAACAACTTTGGCAAGGTCAGTTAGACTGGGATCAACCAGTTCCTGATGCAATAAAAACCGCATGGTCTAATTTTATAAAAAATATTCAACATTTAAATTCTATTGAAATTCCGCGTTGTATTGTAATACAGAACCCAATAATCATAGACTTACACGGATTTTGCGACGCTTCATAACTACCTTATGGAGCATGCGTCTATTTACTTTCACAAAATATTCACGGTGAAATACAATCTTATTTAGTTTGTGCAAAGGAATGCAACTTAGAATAAACAGGCGTTTCGCCTTACAAAAAGAGGAAGAAGAAGAAGAAGAAAGTCACGTTTAGCGCCACTCAAACCTATTTCGTTACCACGATTCGAATTGTGTGGAGCTTTATTACTTGCTCAATTAATACAAAAAACCGTTTCAATATTGCATCTTAATTTAAACAAAATAGTATGTTGGACAGATTCAACCATAGTCCTAGCGTGGCTCAATACCGAACCGAACAAATGGAAAGTTTTCGTAGCAAACCGGGTAGCTGAAATTCAAGAACTCTCAGAAGAGTTTAGTTGGAAACATGTAGATACTGCAGATAATCCAGCGAACATAGTTTCTCGTGGTCTTGAACCTGGTCAATTAAAAAACAAATTACTTTGGTGGTACGGCCCTTCTTGGCTAGCTCAGGATAAAGAACACTGGCCTAAGGGTCAAACAATTAATAGCACGGACGTATCAGAAGGTGCAAAGACAACATAATACTGTCATTTACAGTATTAAATGATTGCGGAATTTTTTCGAGTTGTTCAGCGTTTCATAAATTACAGCGTGTAACCGCTTATGTTTTAAGATTCGTTCATATATCTCGTGCCGAACACAAATTTACTGGTTACTTGTCAACTGACGAGCTTAATCAGGCAAGAAAAAAAATTTGTAAAATTGTACAATCTGAGACATTCGCTCAAGATATCACGTTATTAAATCAAGCCAAACCAGTGCATAAAAGTAGCAAACTGATAACCTTAAAACCATTTCTAGATTCCGAGGGAATAATTCGTGTAGGCGGACGTTTGAAACATTCGAATGTTTGTTTGTTTGTTTGTTTGTACCTTTCGACCAAAAATATCCTATAGTGCTGCCGTCAAAACATACTGTTACGCGATTGTTAATAAAGCATATGCATCACAAGTATTTACATGCTGGAGCACAATTCATACTTTCACAAATTCGTAACCAATTGTGGCCGCTCAATGGAAGGAATACGGTTCGGAGTGTATTAAAAAATTGCATCATGTGCTTTCGGGTTAAACCAACCGACGTTACTCAATTAATGGGTGACTTACCAGAATACAGAATTACGTGCACGAGTCCCTTCACATTTTGCGGTATTGACTATGCGGGTCCATATCTAATGAAAGATGGAAAGCCTCGTAGCCAAACTTTTATAAACATTTATATATGTCTTTTTATATGCCTGACGACAAAGGCTGTTCATGTTGAGCTGGTAACAGATTTGACTTCAGAAGCATTTATGAACACATTTAAACGTTTTGTCTCTTGTAGAGGCTTATGCAAGCATTTGTACACAGACAACGCCACCAATTTTGTTGGCGCTAACAACCAATTAATTAATTTACGAGAAATAATTTCAAATGTTCACGATTCTAAAGAGTATCATGCTTATTTCACGGATAACCTTATAGTTTGGCATTTCATACCGGCCAGATTGCTCCATTTTGGTGGCATATGGGAATGCGCCATAAAATCATGCAAATATCATATCAAGCGTATTGTCGGGGAAGCAAAATTAAACTTTGAACAATTTTACACGATAGTTACTCAGGTTGAAGCAATCCTTAAATCAAGACCTCTCACCCCGTTATCCCGCGATCATTCAGACCTACAGGCGCTTACCCCAGGTCATTTTCTGATAGGCCGCTCTTTAGTATCAGTACCTCAAAGAGACGTTTTAAAAATACCAATAAATACATTAAACAATTACAAACAGCTCCAACAAATGATTCAAGGATTTTGGAGTCGTTGGAGCCGTGATTATTTACATACTCTACAACAAAGGTCCAAATGGAATCAAAACAGCGAGAACATAAAGCTAGACACCTTAGTTTTACTAAAGGACGACAATATTCCACCCATGCAGTAGCAATTAGGACGAGTGGTGTCAGTGCATCCCGGCGCAGATGATCTAGTGAGGGTAGTGACAGTGCGCACCAATCGTGGTATGTTAAAGCGTGCTATCCGCAAGGTGTGCCCTATGCCCATAGACGATGAAGGTTGACATTGACATTTTTAAATATAGCTAGTTACGTTTATTCTAAATGTTAACTTTGTATTCTTTTTGAAATATTTGGGAATATTCCAAGGCCAGCGGCATGTCTAATCTCATGTTAAAATTCACAATAACCCGCCATAATATGCATGCTAACCTGATTTTCCCTATGATTAGTTATTTTAAGTAGGTAGCGTTTAAAAAAGTAGAAAGAAAAATGTCAGATTTTGTAGCGGAAGAAAGTAGAGTTGCATCATTTCAACAAGGTGTAAATCTACCAAATAAATCTATTATACAGTCCACTCTCCATTATTTATTACAACTACCACAACATTTTGGTCCAGACGAGCGGATTTTGGCCCAGTGAACAACTTAAGTGAAACACAAAGTGAACGATCACCCATAAATAAAACGGAATAAAAGGTGTTACACACCATATTAAAAAGCAGTGTAACACACAAGCATTCAGCGATCAGCAAGTATTGTACGTAAAATAAGTGTGGAGCAACCAGTCAAAGCGGACGGTAGCCAAAGAAAGAAGCAAAAATTGGAACACATGAAAGCAGACATCAAGGTAATAAGGCAGCCATTTCATACTAAAGGCAGAAGCGCATTACGAGCATCGGAAAAATATCAAATGCAACCAAGTGCGACGTCATCATAGCGTTCAACAGCTGCAGGTACAAGGAACAGTCAGAAAAACAAACAAGTAACTACCACAACAAAATGTATGCCCTAGGCCTTCACGGCCTGTACAGCAAATAAATAAGGTACCTACCTGCGATAGGTACCTAATAATTTTTCTGTTTATTGAGAATTTAGTGTGGAGTTTGGTTTTGTTAATTTTGAATAAAGGTTAATGTCTCATTCAGCATCACCACCATTCACTTTTTATTTCTTTTTTGCTTAAAATTATTTATAATTTTTGTTGATAATTCTGCCTAAAATAATTGAAACTGTAGTAAACCAATTTTAACCATGCAGCTTTTTCCACAGTCATGCCAACCCTGCGGCACAAACTCTTAGGAATATCCGTTATTTAACATTGTTGAATAATTATAGAATATTAAGATAGAAATTATATTCTTACAGTAGTCTGGCTTTTACTGTATTAAGTCAGAGAAAGTATAATACTGACGATTTTAGAAAAAATTAATTAATACACAGTAAAGACTGGCAAAATGTGAGCTCCATTAAAGCGTCTTTGTTCTACTGCATCAAAAAGCTATTAATTTCGGCAGTGTTTAGCGGCTGAAAACACCAACATTTTCGTACTAGTATATTTTAATTTTCAGCAGTAATAACCAAAGGAACAAAAACTAACCGTGTTTCCATTGGCCACAATCAAAACACACATTGCTATTTTATGATATGATCGTGACCTCCTCAACTTTTCCCAACCTCTTTGATTAAACTGTCATTTTATAAAAAGAACGCTTCCAAAGCAGTAGAACAACAAATTATGTACGTGACTCGTACAAAACCGAACTTTTAGACTCGCCTTATTTATGTGGCTCACTTGGCGATAAACTGCGGCTTGTCCAAAAAAGTCCTCAATTTCGTACTTGTAACGTAAATTGCTATTTTCAGTTACCACTATTTGAAAAAATTGCACCACTTTTCACTTTACACAAAACAAATTGTTAACGCATATATGATTAATTTACCATGAAATAAATTAACCATTTAAATGAAAAGCAGCCTATAACATTTATAATGGAACTCACCTTGTACGAAGCGTTTTCCTCATCCATGATACAAAAAGAGGCACTTCCAAGCTCCAGTAGAAGTTATTGTTTAACAACTTTAAATGCGCCAGAGGTTTGTTGTGTTACCATCCACATTAAAACGGAAGATATTGAAATTTTCAGGAAGCTACAAATTTAATATAACGTTATGTCAACACTTTTTAAATCACCCTGTATATAGCGTGATTCAAAAATGGCACATTTCCTCTGGAGGGGTTGTTGGGGACTACTAGCGGAGTACGGAAAACATCACAAAAAAATCTTTACAATCATTCCTCTGAAATATTAACAGCAGAAGATGGATTTTGAAATTGGCTATTTACCAAAATTTTTAAAAAATTCAACGTTTGAATCGAAGATTATTATTGTTATTAAACATCCCAATTTAAAAAACTAACATTTTCATCAAACTTACCTGAAATTTTAATTTTCAAAATTTCACTATTTGATGCCTATAGTTTTAAAATGGAACTGGCAACGATGCTTGAGCTAGCCAGTTCTCTTGTACCGGGTGATATAAATGCTTTTCCATCAAGTTTCCTTTGAAATATTTGTTAAATTTGAATATGTTGGTGGCACTGTAAGTCTATAGCAAATTCGAGGTTAGCAGGTTAGGTTTTGCGCCAGTCTGTGTCAAAACTGACGGAAAACCTAACCCGATAACCTCGAATTTCACATAAACTTACAGTGCCACCAACATATTCAAATTTAGTCGTTTTTCCGCTTGGTTGCTCACGTGAAACTTGTTTATGGATGGATTGGTTTTGAAGAGCTACCTTCCATGTGTTACTAAGACGATGGCCGTCTTCTCGATTGAAATTGTTTAGATTGTTTTAGATTTTTAATAATTTCTAGGGATTCCCGAATAACACGAGGGAATTATTTTTTAGTTCTGGCTAGTATGTTTACGGAGTCGTAATTTATTCTGTGGTCCCCTGGTCCTAATAAGTGTTCTGCGATGGCTGATTTTTGTATGTTTCCAAGTCGTGTGTGACTCTGGTGTTCTTTTATTCGACATTGGATGCTTCTTCCCGTTTGTCCGATGTAAGATTTTCCACAGGTAGATTGGAGCTGGTAAACGCCTTCTGTCTGTAGTCTGGGCAAAGAATCTTTGTTGGAGGGGATCAACTGTTCGACCTTTCTTATTGTACCATAGCGGACTCCAATGTTCTTTTTATCTAATACCTTTCTTATTCTGTCGGTTACTCCGGCGATGAAAGGAAGGCAGGCGTGATTAATAGGTTTAGGTTTAGGTTCTTTAGCCATTCCTGAGTAAGGCTTCTTCCACGACTCAATTCCTGTGGTTTACTGTCCTCGTCACAGATAGCGTTGGCCCGATGAATAAGAGTCTTCATCAAAGATCGCTTTTGTTGGGGATGATGATGAGACGAAGCATGCAGATATCGGTCGGTGTCTTCTTTCGATATACTGTATGGGGGAGGCCCATATTATGTTACCTAAAGCTAATGCTAAAAATCTGGTGTGATATACTCACACAACTTCCTTTTACAGTGATCTTATAATTAGTCAAAAATTTCATTTTTAATTTTTAAAAATTTGTCAAAAATTTTCAAAAATTACAAATTCTACAAACACGGTACAACATAGAGCATTAGTTGAAGAGACAAATTTTCTCTAGGATTTTAAGGTGAATTCCAAAATGTAATAATATAAAGGGTGTTTTATTTAAAATAGGTGTTAATAAAAAAATAGAAAAAAAACAAAAGAAACCCACTTTAGAACTATTCAACTGGAAAATCACCTATCTCACATCAATACACATTAAAAATGTAAAATTAAAAAAAAATCGTTAGAGCCGTTTTTGAAAAAATCGAAAAAAACTGAAAAATCACAAGAGTAAACACCTACTTCCGGTTATGCGATTTTCTTCAAAAGCTTGCTGTCACATCTACATAGTACACAAAACTTATATATGAAGTTTCAACGCCATACCTCTTTTCGTTTTTGAGATATTCTGTTCACAGACACACACACACAGACACACACACAGACAGACCAATGAAAAACAATATGTTTTTTGGGTTCAGGGGACTCTAAAACGTGAAGATCTGTTGAAAACTCAATTTCGAATTTTTGGGGTGAATCCAATACTCTCTTTATTGTAAAAGGAAGTAAAAATCTGTAAGGCGCTTTACTGAGAACTTCCCTCGCAAGTGGATGCTGTTAAACTAAACAATTCTAAAAATCAAAGGAAAATAGGGGTAAAAATATCTTCGCGTTAGTAATAATACTAAAGCAATAAATATAAACACTTACTAATGTAAATTCAATAAATTTTTTAATTAAAAAAACATTACCGGCGATGGGACTCGAACTTCAGCGCCTGCGAACGAGCCAGCAAATGCAATTTCAATAATCTGCGCGTAGCCCAAAGTAAAGCACGCGTTCGGTGCCTTGCTCAACAATGACGCCTCCGATCGGTGACATGCGGTTGCCTTAAATAGAACGCATTTATTGTTAATCCATGTTTTATTTATTAGAACACTTATTGTGTATCTTTTGGTTACTATTTTCGTCAAGGGTAAAGCCTGGGGTATTTGCAAATTGATACTTTTATCTATTTCTGAGTTATAGCAAAAATACACAAAATTTTATTTTTTTAAGGTGCTTACCCTATATATATTCTTCTTCTTCTTAGTCGTAACTCGCTTCTGAGTATCGTGACCCCAATATATGTATTTATTCGAAATGCTGTCAGTGTTATGCCAGGTAGATATACTGATGGGGCCACAATTATATATAACAGCAATGAGACAACATGAACAACAAAATAAAATGCTTGAGTAAGAAAGAGATGCCCATACAACAAAATTATTTTAGTAGGCACAATTAGTTGACATATGTCATAATTAAAGTAAGCGTCAAGCCTACTCGTATATTTGCTACTACGTTTATCTCTTTCCTACTCAAGCAATATGTGTTATCTTCTTATTCATGTTATCTCATTGCTGTTATATATAATTGTGGTCCCATCGGTATAATCTGCATGCAAAATATCGTCTTCCTTCAACATATAGTTTTTGGCCTATACCGGCAACAGACAGCCAGACGAAAGTGAGAAAACCTGTTTATCGTCATCTAGTGACCCTGAAACGTAAAGATCTGAAGAAATCTCGGAAGGTATTTTTTTCGCGATTACAATACCTACTTCATCTTTTAGAGGAGGGAAGTAAAAAATACCATATACTAGGTATACAGTATTTGCCCGCCATCGTAATGGATATAATCCATTCAGAAAACTCCCGTGACGTAAAGGTCACTATCAGTTGGTTAATATGAAAATCGCTAGTAGGGTGTTAGTAATTTTTTTTACATTTTATGTTATCACTATTTTCAATTGAACTTTTCAAGTTTTTGTTTTTTACTTTCACTTTGACATTTGAATTATTGAAGTACAGGCGTGTGCAAATAAATCTGGGACAGTGTTTTTTTCACATGCAGGTTGAGTTACGAATTGAAGAATGTCTCC
This sequence comes from Agriotes lineatus, assembly GCA_940337035.1. Taxonomy (NCBI): domain Eukaryota; kingdom Metazoa; phylum Arthropoda; class Insecta; order Coleoptera; family Elateridae; genus Agriotes; species Agriotes lineatus. Next base: position 16,585 of record CALNHX010006670.1, read on the forward strand.
ATGGATTTTCTCTTATCAGAAAGAGTCACAAATTGCAATATCTGTTAAAGTTTAATGTAACTCTTTCAGATAGCATGAAATCCATGGAGATATTCTTCAATTCTTAACTGAACCTACATATGAAAAAAGCATTGTCCCAGATTTATTTGAACACGACTGTACATTTTGATTTATTATCGTCTTATAACATTTGTCTTGGTTGCATATATAATGCAAGATTACTTACGAAATTTATTAATAAATTATGTTTTTACTTTGTTTCACTAAAACTACGATTCATATTTAAGTTTAGCAAAATAACAAATAATTTGTCATAACCTTACTTACAAGTTTGACGCTACTGACCGTTAAGTACAATCAGCTGAAATAGTAGGTACTTAGTACTTACCAAGTACACTCAAAATTTTGTATTTGACACTGTAAATGGCACGGGAGTTTTGTAAATGTATTATATATTACGCTTGATTGATAACATTTCAAAAAATTGGTAAATGGTTTCACACGGAACTTCTCTCACAAGGTGGAAGTTTTGAAAATATCAAAGAAAAAAAATTTTATTCCCTATAAAACCCACTACAAATAATGTTTCTCTTATCACCCTTTTCAATCATCATTGGAAAAAGTTAATAAGGGATTACATTTGTAAAACAGAGATGAAAGCTTAAGCTATACATTGTGTCCTTTGAATAAATAGGAGGGAGGAAGGAGCATTTAAACAAGCACGTTTGGTCCGCGATGGGTTTTCAATATGGCGGATAGGTGTTTCCGCTTTGCCAGTGGCGTGCTATACTATTTTTAGTACTGGGACACCAAGTTTCATACAATTAAGCAAATATTTCTTAAATATTTATTGTAATAATTTTTGCAAGCCGAGTCTCTAAGAAAGTTAGGTATATATAATTCAGTTTAATTTATTATTATTACTCCAAAACGGACAATTTAGAATATATTCACTACATATTTTAACTAATTATATTTTGAGATTTTTCTATTTCTCTATTAGAGTTTCTACTAAATTGGAGATAGATTACAAACTACAAGGGTTAGGACATGTTTTTACTTATAAATTTGGCTCCACTTCCATTTCAGAAGTTAAAGAACCATAAATTTAACGGGCGCTCTCAATACAGTTATTAAAATTTAATACTCGCCATTTATTCCTCGCAAATATGAAGTACGGAGGTAATTAAATTAGATAAAAATTGAGTAGTTTAGTGCTAATCGATACGCAAAAAAGACATGCCTTAGGGAAGATTAAAAACATTAAAATAGACTAGTTTCTACCAATAGATGTTTAGTACTTGTTTAAAGGTCTACACAGCATTCGAATAAACAGAATTAAATATTAATATACAACAGTAAGGCTAAAAAAGAAAACATAGAACTTAAAATTTGTTTATTGACCCTTAAATAATATTAATTTAGTATACACATTTCTGCGATAAGTTCATATAGGATTTTAAAAATAATATTTTATAAAGTTGCATTGTATCTTTAACGCAAGTCGTTTACACTAATTCAAATAACCAATTTGTTCACATTGAATAACACGAGCAGGCACGCGTTGTAAAATATGCAACTTGGGCAGCCTATATTGACAAGAAGTACGTCGAAATTAGTTTCAGAGGCTGTACTAACCGGATGTCCTGCTGGTAGATAAAACAATAAAGGATACCTAAAGTTTACTGGCCATCGCTTCCGTATTATGCATGCAATTTGCAAACATTCTCGACTGTTGTACTTTTTACAACAGCACCCCCGCCGAAAGGTTAAAATGGTGAAAATGAGATACACATGCCACTGACTGCTAAGTGACGTCTGAAGGTCACAACTATAATTTTTGTTTTGTAATTTAATGATGTCAAAACTTTTCTTAATTTACCTAATTAACTTATTGTATCGATAGACTGATACTTAACTGATGAAATTTTATTCCAGCATTTGAATTTTTCTTGGTTTGTGAACAACCACAAGCCGCACAAATAACCATAATGAAAGCTTATGAATCACTCGTGGGGTTTCAAGATGGCTACTTTCGTCCGGGTAGCTGTTGTACGGTTGAGATACGTAAGCTCCTTCCTTCCTCCTATTTATTCAAAGATTGCGCCCAAGGTAAGGAGGGCCAGTATGGGGATATCGGTAATTGTAAGAGATACAAAATTGGTTAACTGGAAAGAAAGTTGCGCAATTAAAGGACAAACCAAGTGACTCCTAGAAACCCTTGATATGATTTTTCGTTTTTGAATTATCTCAAACAACCGAATTTTTGAATTTTTTATTTTATTTTTTTCTGGCGGTAATATTAAAGTTAGAGTAAAACTGACAAAACTTCTTTATAGCAACTTCTTATGGACTTAAATATTACGTTATTAATTTTTTTATTTGACGTTTCGTCTTGGACTAGCCATCATCAACTTCATTTGTTTTAAATACGGAAGTAATGAGCCCCACTGGATGTTTTTAATCCTTAATAATCACGTTTGGTCTTGGAATACAAATCATTTTCAATAGACAGTGATTAATTTATTGATAATTTTTCTTACTTATAAACAATAATTAAAATTAGAAATAAAAAACATTCAGTGAGGTTTATTGCTTCTTTCTTTAAATTACAAACAACGTATGAAATGCTCTAGTGCACAGGTCCGTATCCAAAAATTTCTTGATGATGGACAAAAAAGACTCTAAACGTAATTAAACCATAATGTGTGGTACATTATTGAATTGAGAATAAAAGGGGCTTCACAAATTTGGCATCAGAAAATCAGAACCGTATTTAAAAAAATGAAGTTGATGAGAGTTTCTCGAAGAGGTAACGTCTGATAAAAAATTCATTAAGTCCACTAGAAGTTGCTATAAAGAAGTTTAATCAGTTTTGTTCTAACTTTAATATTAACGTCAGACAAAAAATTTAAAAAAATCCAAAAATTCGTTGTTTTTAGATAATTCAAAAAAGAAAAATCATATCAAGGATTTCCAGGCGTCATTTTGTTAGTCCTTTAATTGTGCAACTTTCTTCCCATTTAACCAAATTTGTATCTCGTACAATTAACACGAGATCCACATACTGCCCCTCCTTATCTTGGACACGCTGTATACAACATACTACTTTTCTGTAAAAAATTGAGATAAAGCAAAAATAGACAGAATTTATTTTTTTATGGTGTTTACCGTGTATCTCTTGTTACCCCTATCTATTAGATCAAACGGTACCATTTTTCGTAGAAGGATGGAAGCATAAAAGCATAAGCTATATGCAAACTAGAGTATACTTAATCAAATCTAATATGGATATGGAATAGTTCCTAATTTATGACTGCAACTGTAATTAACTTGAAAATCAAATGTCAAGTTTGACATTTATAGTACCACCAAGCAACTTAGCACCTTGATTTGGAATAAAGAATGGTAAATCCGTTATAATTCTAAGAACTTTGAACTGGAAGCGCTCAATTATACTGATGTTTGTATATTTGAAGCTGAATTGAAACTTGAATTTTTGGCGAGCCGCCAACCTGTAAATTTATGCATGAGAACCGATTTAACTCTAGAAAAAAAATTAGCCCCGGAACTGAAATCTGTGTGCTTACACACGCAGTATTTTACTTAAGATACAGATATATTCTTTAAAAATTCTAAAAATTTCCATTTTAGGTACATACCTACATACCTACATTTTATTAAAAGTGTGTGTGTGAGAGAACAGAATATCTAAAAAATGAGAAGAGGTATGACGTTGAAACTTCATATACTACAAGTTTTGTGTACTATCTAAATGCGATAGCAAGCTTTTGAAGAAAATCGCATAACCGGAAGTATGGTGTTTACTCTTGTGATTTTTCAGCTTTTTTCAATTTTCTCAGAAACTGCTCTAACGATTTTTTTCAAACGTTACATTTATATTAAATTTGTGCATTGATGTGAGATAGGTGATTTTCCAGTTGAATACCTCTAAAATGGGTGTTCTTTTTTCTTTTTTTTTATTAACTCCTATTTTATAGGGCATTATAGAGAACTAATAAAATTGAAAATGTGAAACTTTGGCCATGGATTTTATGTGTAAGAGCGACTACAAATATAATATTTTGACTGTGATATCACTTCCGGTTATATCGAAAGTCGCTATCACTTTTGTTATTTTAAATAGAACACCCGGTATATTATTACATTTTTGAATTCGGGTTAAAATTTTATTGTCTTTTCAACTAACTCTACTTTGTACGGTTTCTGTATAATTTGTAATTTTTGAATATTTTTGACAAATGCTTAAAAATTTAAAAAAGACATTTTTGACTTATTATAAGATCACTGTAAAAGGAAGTTGTGTGCGTGTATCACATCAGATTTGTTTTCAAGTAGCCTTGATTTTTCGCCCTGAATGCCAGTATGTTATTCAGAAATCAGGAATTCTTACCATACTTGGCAACGTCGTTTACGTTGAGGAATTGACAACGCTGTTCAATGTGGTCATGTGTCATGTGCGATGTGTGCGATTTAACCTTGTTTAGTGTAACGTTCCGTTTATTAAATTCGTATTACTGTAATTCCTGGAAGATTTACATCCAAAAAGAAGTTTTACAGTAAATGTGAACACAGTTGCATATATTTCACAGTCAGACGTGCATCCTTGGGTGTTTGTTTTGAAATAATCATCATAATTGCAGTGTGCGAAGACATGAAAGCATTGCAGAATGCAACTCCAAGCAACCACTCAATATCAGAAGTATGATTTATATTTTGTCATAATTTATGTTTATTATGGTTATATTAAATTTCTAGCTTCCTGAAAATTTCAACATGTTCCGTTTTAATGTGGATGGTAACACAACAAACCTCTGGCGCATTTAAAGTTGTTAAACGAAACTTCTACTGGAGCTTGGAAGTGCCTCTTTTTGTATCATGGATGAGGAAAACGCTTCGTACAAGGTGAGTTCCATCATAAATGTTATAGGCTGCTTTTCATTTAAATGGTTAATTTATTTCATGGTAAATTAATCATCAATGCGTTAACAATTTGTTTTGTGTAAAGTTAAAAGTGTTGCAATTTTTTCAACTAGTGGTAACTGAAAATAGCAATTTACGTTACAAGTACGAAATTGAAGACTTTTTTGAACAAGCCGCAGTTTATCGCCAAGTGAGCCACATAAATAAGGCGAGTCTAAAAGTTCGGTTTTGTGCGAGTCACGTACATAATTTTTTGTTCTACTGCTTTGGAAGCGTTCTTTTTATAAAATGACAGTTTAATCAAACAGGTTGGGAAAAGTTGAGGAGGTCACGATCATATCATAAAATAGCAATGTGTGTTTTCATTGTGGCCAATGGAAACACGGTTAGGGCTAGCGCGCACTATGAACTTTTTGTCGTCCAACAGTTTTGTCGGTCGAGTGAGGTATGTTGCAACATATGGGGATGCGCGCATTACCAACCAAACAGTTTACTGAACTTTTCTGTTGGGTCTTGTCACAAACCAGAATACGACTAAACTGTTGGCCGACACACCTGCAACATACGATTTGAATTACTCTGCGCGCACTAGACGACTAAACTGCCCCATAACTTGCCCGGACACTCTTATTTTTCAGCTGTGTTTGAAAATCTATGTGAACATCAGGAATAAGGTCGTTTCATATATTTATGTTATATTCTGTTAAACTGCTGAATAAAATAAAAACTTTTTACAGTACAAAATAATTCAATATTATGTTTGCTACAATCTAATATTTTAGAATATAATGGCTTTTATAATCTAAACAACTGTTTCTGTACTACGATTATTCCAAGTAGCAGGGTCCTCTAATGGGCAACTAAACAAAGTATCTTCAAATTGCACTTCACCTTTTTTTCGCATAAATGTGCAGTACACCACAGACTTTGACTATAGAATCGTAAAACTTGGGGGACACATCAATCCGTCTATGAAAGACTGTTCACTTGTTAGCAAGTATTCCAAATGCACATTCGACCATTCATTGAGCCCTGGTTAACAGCTAATGGCAAAACGTCTCTGAACAGTCTTTTGCCATATGGACGTAAGACACAAACTAAATGCTTCATCTTCTATAGTGTAGGAAACCTGTGTTAGAGATCTGCTTCATTTTAATATGCTGGTTATCGATGGCGCCTATACAGTTTGGAAAATGTGTTCTCTGATCAAATGTATCCACTATCTTTACTCAATCATTTTGCGATTTTTCTCGCCATGGATAATGGTTGCAAGTAGTTCCACAATTTGTCGCAAGTATCTCTCACAACTGACGTATTGTTGAGGTTCCAATCATCATCACCATTGCCAGCGCTCCATCTCTGGATATACGCCTCCCCAATTCTCTTCTATTCTTTTCTCTCCAGTTATTTTCTTGATATAATTTCTCCATCTTGCCGTGGGTCCGCCTTAGCTTCTTTTATCAGTTCGTAGCCTTTATTTTGTTGTTCTGCTTTACCTATTTTCTTCCCTTCTCATAACATGATCCGCCCAATGTCTTTTCAAAATTGCAATGCATTGAGCGGCGTCTTCAACAATTGTTATTTTTCTTATTCTTTCGTTAAGTATTTCATTTTGTAGTCTGATACCTAACATTACACGCTCCATATTTCTTTAAGCTCTTCTTAGTTTTTCTATGTCTATTTCCCTTAGAGACCATGTTTCTGCGGCGTAAGTCATAACCGGTAGCAAACATTGGTTGAACGCCCTGATTTTTAGATATTGTGTATATGTTGTGTTGAAAACATATTTCTTTCCCAATATAGATTCAAAATGCAGTGAATGAAAATTGTTCCTCTTTGCTATATTCTTACCTTAGTGGAACAGATAGTCTTTCTTCACATGTTAAGCAATTTCTGAATTTTGTATCTTGGTAGATGATTTAATAGTTCGTCACTTGTGACTTTCATTCTATGCTAGCCAAAGAACTTTCTGGGATATGTCCTCAAATCTTCGTACAGTTTATGAAATTAGCCCTTCAGCAAGCGTTGGTTAGTTATTGGCTGAAATCAATATCTCCTTTTCAAATATTTGTTTTTTCGGTGTTTAATAACTAGCACCGAGACGCAAGCTACCTTTACGAAATCCATTTTGAGATTGGGTCTAGACAAAAATTTCAACAGTTTTGTTTAGGTGCGCGCACAACTAGGGGATAAAACAGTTTAGTTCGTTAGTGCGCGTAGATCCTAGTTTCACCGACCAAACTGTCGTTGAACAGTTTAGTTCATAGTGCGCGCTAGGCCTTAGTTTTTGTTCCTTTGGTTATTACTGCTGAAAATGAAAATATACTAGTACGAAAATGTGGGTGTTTTCAGCCGCTAAACACTGCTGAAATTAATAGCTTTTTGATGCAGTAGAACAAAGACGCATTAATGGAGCTCACATTTTGCCAGTCTTTACTGTGTATTAATTAATTTTTCTAAAATCGTCAGTATTATACTTTCTCTGACTTAATACAGTAAAAGCCAGACTTAATATTCTATAATTTTTCAACAATGTAAAACCATTGTTATTTTTGTTATTAATAACGGATATTCCTAAGAGTTTGTGCCGCAGGGTTGGCATGACTGTGGAAAAAGCTGCATGGTTAAAATTGGTTTACTATAGTTTCAATTATTTTAGGTAGAATTATCAACAAAAATTATAAATAATTGTAAGCAAAAAATTTTAACTAATTTTCACCACCTATTTCTAAGAACTTTCTGTACTATTTTTTTTCCATTCTTTTCTGTTTGCTGTTGCTGTTTCTTTCCAATCTCTAACCTTCACCATTTTCAAGTCTGTCTCCCCTATGTTTATCCATCATTTTCTCAGCCTGCCCTTTCTTCTCCTTCCTATTGGTGTTCTACGTATGGCTAACTTTGGGGGCCTCTCTTCACTTAATCTTTCTAGGTGCCCTAGCCACCTTATTCGTTGTGCCTTGGCCGTTGCAATGATATTTGGGTTTTTATACAACTCCACTAGTTTCTGGTTTGTTCTCCTGGTTTGTTCTTCCCCTCCACCCCTTCCTCAGTTTTTATCCCTCCATATATTGTTCGTAACATCTTCCTTTCGCAACTCGTCATCTTTTCTTCTTCTTCTTTGTTTAGTACCCACGTTTTACAAGCATACGTGGCTTATAACTGCAGAGTAGATTCTTTCTTTTGTCTCTCTTGACATATACGCTAATTTCATAAGTGATTTGAAGCATCCATACTTTCTGTTCCGCTTTGCAATTCTTGCTTGTAGTTCTTGTTCCTCATGCCCGTTTTCTTCAATAGTTACACCTAGGTACACAAACTGTTTTGTTCTTTCGAAGTTGTATTTTTTGTTGTTTTTTATTAGAATCAGGTTTTTCTCTTCTTCTGGCCTTTCTTGTGTTTGTCCCACCACCATATACTTTGTTTTGTCTTGATTTATCTCCAGGCCCTATTTTTTTTGCTTCGTGTTCTATTCTTCATGTGACTCTCATTAATTTTTTTTTTGTTCGTGCATGGATTGTTAAGTCGTCCTCGAAGGCCATAGATTGGTGTTCGTTATTAAATATAGTTCCATCCGTTTTTATTTTACTGTTCCACATTATTACCTCTAGTGTTAGATTGAAGAGTGTTGTTGACAACGAGTCTTTTTCTTATTTCAAACTACTGTGATACTTTCACATTCCATGTTATTTTATTTTTTTGTTTTGTAGCGTCATCCTAGTCTAATAAGTTTTTCCGGGATTTGTAGTTGGCGCATTTCTTCATACAGCTTTCTTCTTCTTATGCTATCATATGCTTGTTTGAAGTCAATAAATAATGCATGTAGTTCTATTTTATATTTGTAGCTAGTTATTTGTATTTCTTTTAGTGCAAATATTGAATCTATTGTTTCTAAAGTCTGATTGATATTCTCCTAATATTCTTTCAGTGTATATGTTTAGCCTTTTTCTTATTATTTGTTCTAAAATCTTGTAGCAGGTGTCTAACAGCGCTATGCCTCTATTGTTTTTGCACAGTGCTGGGTCTTTTTTTAATATATTGGGCATATAAGGACTTTTGCCCATTCCGTTCGCATTTCTTCTTTTCGCCATATTTGTTTTAACATCTCACCAGCTTTCTTTCTTAGCTGCTCTAGTTGGTTCTTCTATACTGACTCTTCCTTCTTCTTGTTGGTGTTGTTCTATTTTTTGTTCGGCTTGCCCTTTATCTTTTAAGTAGGGCTGTCAATTGTGGTATCCCTTCTGTGCTTTCTTTACTTCTTGGTGGAACGATCTTATTTCTTTATTTCTGAAATTTTCTTCTATTTCTTTCAGTTTGGCTTCATTCTGCTGTTTTTTCTTTTTTCTGCATAGATCTTTCAGTTCTTTTATTTTTTCTTTGTATTTTAAAATATTCGCTTCGCTGTTATTCGCTAGCATTTGTGCTCTTATCTTTTTCTTCTCTTTTGCCTTCCGTTCACACTCTTCATCGTACCAGTCCTTTGTCCTCGTTTGAAATTTCCTCATTGGTATTATTTCTTGGTTTGTGTCTGCTATTGTTTGTTTTAGCTGTTTCCATGTTTCGCCAATTTCCTCTTATAATTATTTTATCTAATCTTTTATTCATTGCTTTTTGGTGTTTTTCCTTTATTTTTGTTTCCTTTAACCATTCTAACTCGTACCATATTTTTTGTTTTGTCTTTTCTGTAACGGTTCTCGTGTAAGTTTTTGCTTGTGATTTTGACTAGGAAGTGATCTGAGTCCGCTTCAGCTACTCTCATGCTTCTTACTTTTGTGATTTTAGCTAAGTGTTTTCTTTCTATTAAAACATGGTCAATCTGATTTATCACTTTGCCACCCGGTGACAGCCATGTCCCTTTGTGAATTTCTTTCCTTTGGGTTTGTGTGCTTCTTATAATCATGTCCCTTTTCGTCGCAAAGTTAATCAATCTCTGTCTGTTGTCATTCGATATATCGTGTTTACTATTCATTCCTGTTATTTTCCTATATATCTCTTCTTTTCCTATCTTGGCGTTGCAGTCCTCTAAGACAATTTTTACATTATACTTAGGTAGTTTTTCATATTCATTCTCCAGTATCTCATAATATATTTCTTTCTCACCCTCTGTCTTTTCTTCTTGATGGGGCGTGTATTAATAATACTAATATCACAGCTACCTTACAAAACAAAAATAAACATTCATTCTGAGAGATAACAGTAACATACAAATAGAAAATAACAATATATTTTAAAGGAAATTGACCAAAATACAAGAGGGAGCAAGTCTACTTCAGTCGTGGTTAGTCTCTAAACATCTCTCTTCACATGTAGTCTTCTGAATCAAGAGTCTTAGGATGAAGTAAGGATTTTATATGCTGCGACTAGTTTTGATCCGGATCACATTCCTAAGCAATTGCCTACTTGTGATTGTACGAAGCTGAAATTTTCTGTCAAAGCTGATGATGCGATGCATTTAGAAATATGTCCCGCAAAAGACAAAAACTGTTTGAAATCATTTTCAATTTCACCATTCATCGTAAAACAGTTTTTGTATTATCTCTAACCTCATTTACCTTACGATGTAGAAGGCTGGTGCTTTATCTCTTAGCTCTGTGGTTCTGAGTAGATCACAGTTAATTTGGTACCCAACTGTGAATGGTCTCACCGAGCCCGATTCCAATCGCCAAGGCTACGGAAAAATTCTGGCTCTTGCGGGATTCGAACTCAGACTTTCTTAATGCAAGCCTGGCGCTTACCCAACTGCACCACGCAGCTGCTTACATATTTAGTATTAAAAAAAAAATCCTAATGAAATTGTATGGGGGTTTGTTAAAACGTACTATAACAGACACATAAATATGCAACCTTCTTCGAAAAATAAGCAAATTTATGAAATGAGGCACTTTTCGAAATTGGGGGGGATGTTGAAAAAATTTATTGAACACTGCAGAAAATTGATAAACTGATTGGTTTAAATATATGGGTCACTGTAGCTTGGCTGATATTCCTCCTATTATAATTTCTCTTGCTGGATCTGATTTAGATGATGAATTTTTTACGATTCAGATGTCAATGAAAGTATGGAGTGCATGAGTGGGTCAGTTTTGCGCCGCATTTTTTGATATCCAGAAGAACATTTTACATGCAGATAGTTACGATTTTTGGATATAATTTACTAAATTAAGAACAAAATATACGGTACCCCCACCCAAGAAAAGCGCCCTTCCGTGCTTTCCAAGAATACTTCGATACTCAGTATCACTCCGTTTCGCTAATACAATGAAATGCTATGAACCAGTTATTTATCAAAAAAAAAAAAAAAAATTTTTTTTGCCGACGACCATAGCTCAAAAGTTGATGTTGCCTTCATTTTCGGAGGACCTATCGTATGAAAACGATCCAAGACTTCAGGAAGGTTCCTGGTGACCGGAATCGTGTACACATACGAACATACATCCCCCGCACAGCACGTTTAGGCACCCCCCAATACGGGGGATTGATCTAGTGGGCTGGGATCTTCACCAAAAGATCCGCACCGCCGAGACGGAGATTTGATATAGTGGGTTCATTAGTAGGTTGGCTCGAATTTTAGAGATATTTGACTCAGAGTGGTTTTCGATATGAGGGAATTTCAATACTTCGTACACTTCGTGTCGAAGTAATTCGAGTATACATTATTTATTAGATTACAAACAGTTTAGATTTACTCTTTTAAGTTTCTATTATCTGCTTTGATTTGAATGTAACGTTCATTAACTTGGCTGTTTTAGCATTACTTAAGTTTATAAATTTGCAAAATACATTTTTTCTAGTTATTGCTTACTTACTTAATCCGTCCTCTTCTACCTGACGGTGTAGAGGTGTTGGCTATGACTTTCCTCCAAACCATTCGATGTTTAGCTTTAGTCATTGCCTCGTGCCATTTCATGTTTCTTGATTGCAAAATTCTTCCTATCTCGTTATTCCAGGTCTTAAGCGGTCTCCCTCTCTTGCATTTTTTATCACTACCCATAGTCCAAATGCGTTTAACCATTCGGTCCTCATTCATCCGTATCATGTGCCCGAACCACATCAATTGCCTGTTCTCAATTATATTCAGCACTGGCACAGTATTACACCACTCGTGGATTACACTGTTTCTGATTTTGTCCCTTTTTGTTACACCCATCACCGCACGCAAATATCGCATTTCACACACTTGGATTTTGCTTCGACCTTTGTCATTTATGGTCCAGATTTCGCTGACATATATTAAAACGGGTACATATAAACCGTTCAATAGTTATTTGCCAAGTAGGTAGACATGGAATTTTGTTTTTATGTTTAATAAAACTAAAACTCCCTAGAAACTCTTTCTGACACTTTGTCAGAAGCAGCTGTTATGTACAGGAGGCTCACGAAAGTGTCTAATTTGACCTTTTTGAGGTTAAACATGCAATGTTGCCAGTCCTTTCATACTTAATTTGCCACTAGGCATAATATGTATGGACATCGCCGTCATGGATATCTATCTGTCAAACAAATTGTAGTACTAAAGTAAATATGCCAAAAGTCATTAAAGGTGACACAAAACTACAAATTACAAAGGCTTACAGGCATTATAAAGCTGACAGGCCCGACCTCAGTGAAACTGAAATCTTTGCTCGGCTTAGTGACTTTTGGGATGCAAGTATTTATGCATAAAACTTAATTGTTGCTTTAATTTTCGGCTTTGTACTGTTTTAGATATCTGAAAGAACTATTAGAAATATTATGGGGCCGAACAATTTTGAAATTAAACCTTTTGGCCCACGACCTAAAAATGATACATACTATTTGCAACATACGCACTGAAGAAGTAGTTAACAATGCGAGACAAATTGTGCAAGAACAACCACACGTATCTGTTCGCCATTTAGGACAGCAATTAAATGTTTCATATTCAACATCTCATAGGATATTAAGAAGCAATTTGCATTATTTTTCTTACCGGTTGCAAGTGTATCAGGAACTGCTGCCAAACGATCCTCCGGTTAGATTGGAATTTTGTAACTGGTTTATCAATAATTTAGGAAATAACGATAATGCGTTTGAGAAAACTTTCTTTACTGATGAGGCATACTTCTATTTATCTGGCTATATTAATTCACAAAGTATGAGGATGTGGAGCGCTGAGAATCCCAATTTTTATGTTGAAGAACCGCTTCACCCACAAAAAATCGGGGTTTGGGCTGCAATTAGTAAAAGAAGAGTTATAGGTCCTATATTTTTTTAAGGTAATTGAGTGCAGTAAAACGATTAAATTTTATTTTAATAGTTCAAATTTTAGGTTTTCTAAATGCACAACCATATCATACTGAAATTTTGTCGCCGTTTTTTGAAGAGTTACGTGACAATGAATTACAAACGGGTTACGTACTTTCAATAAGATGGGGCATAAATTTACTTAAAGAGTTTTACAAAAACAGAGTTATTAGTCAAAACATGTCTACAGTGTGGCCCCCGAGGTCTTGTAACTTAACTCCCTGTGATTTTCTTCTGTGGCCATATTTAAAAAAAATCCATTCTTCAACTTCCACTGGACAATATTCAGCAGCTTTAACAAAGAAGTACCTAATGGAAAAAATAAAGAAATCAATAATAATGGCGTAATATTAAGATTTGAGAATAGAACGAGTTAAGGAGTTTACTTTCTTAGGAATATTAATCTCTGAACACTTAAATTACACACAAGGAATTAAATCAAGGTTAATAAAAGCTACGAGATGTCCGGGCGCGTTAAATAGTATAATGTCCTTAAGACAAATGTCGCGAAATGCAAAACTACGACTTATAAGACTGTAATTCGACCCACAGCTACGTACGCATGTGAAACATGGACGATGAATGTGGCAGACCAAGATACGATAAGTAGGTGGGAGAGAAAAATGCGGAGAAAAATATTTGGAGGGACTCGGACGGATGATGGTTGGAGAAGACTTACAAACGAAGAGATACAAAAGAAGTATGGAGAGCCAAATATAGTAGACTTCATTAAAGCTCGAAGGTTAAGATGGTTTTGGCATATATGGAGAATGCCAGATGGAAGAGCTACTAAGATAGTATTGGAAGGCAGAGCGCAAGAAACTAGAAGAAGAAGCGACCAACGAATAGGTGGAAGGAGGCAGTAATGGAAGACATAGCAAGGAAAGGAATAGAAGACTGGAGAAATAAAATCATCAATAAGGGACAATGGAGACACATTGTTATGCAATGGGCCTAAAGTGGCTTGTAAAAGCTTTATTTATACTGAAAAAATACATAAATTGTAATATTTAAATATTTTTGTATACAATTTATAATTACATTAAAAAAACGACTTTCATTATACCATTATGCCTACTCAACAAAGTATGAAACGTATTCAGAATCAGCAATTTGTCTTTCATGAAATTTATCTTAACCAATACTAAAAGTGGCACAAAATCCAAAACCAAATCTGGCAACCACGTTTTGTACATTAACATAAAATTATCATTTTATATAAAATGAGCATAACCTAACTTTTGTTAATGACTGACAGCATATTTACAGGGTGAAATTCATCACCCTAACATGGCCTCCTATCTGGCAAATAACTATTGAACGGTTTATAGTTTTTAAAATAGTACAAAAGATGTTTGATTGTCATATCACATTAATGGGAGCTATTGCATATTAAAAAGTAATACAACTGTAGTGCTTACTCAGGACAAATATATTAAGTAAGCCCTCTCCTAAAGAAAAACTTAAAATAAAGCAGTTGAGTAGACCTTCGCCTAATTTAAATATGTCAAAAATGCAAGCGAGGTTTGATTACAACCCCAAAATGAAAAAGAATGTAGAATGGATTCTATTCCTGCAACTTGCCAATAAACGTTTATACGTTATTGACTTATAGCCCAGGCATAATAAATACCTCAAAAAAATTTGTAAAGGGCTTTACTCAAAACTCCCTCGCAGTAGACGTTGTGACACAATATTGAGCAAAGCTGTATTTTCGATAAACATATATTCCTTTAGAAAAATGACGATTAAGCGCAATATTTTAATACAGGGTGTTTAAAGAAGGTGTTGCCAAACTTGGGAAGGTTATAGAAGACATTGCGGTAAACAAATTTTGCATATAAACTCCTAGTCGAAAATGAGCCGTTTTGGCCCTGGAGCAATTTTTGTCCATAAACGTAATGTTACCTTGTTGATAGAAAAAGATTTCGATATTTATTTAATTTTTATTAAAGATAACGCGAAAATCATAAATTTATAACAACGGTTCAAAATGGCGACCATTAACCTCGTTACATAAATTAATGTGCCCGTCGGTTCATAGAATCGCGCACCCGCTGTAACATGCCGATCTTTCTGCACGAAAAGGCAGGCTGCCATCGCTCTCTCTAACAGTTCCTCTTGTGTGGCTACAGGGGTTTCATAGACGAGGACTTGATGTAATAAAAATTAACTAAACATTGAAGTCTTTTTCTGTCAACAAGATAACATTCCGTTTTTCGACAATAATGGCTCCAGAGCCAAAACGGCTCATTTTCGACTAAGGGTTTATATGTAAAAAAAATTACCGCAATGTCTTCTATAACCTCCCCAAGTTTGACAACACCTTTTTGAAACACTCTGTATAGTTGGCATAATATTCTATCTTTAGTTATTCGTAATTAAGGGCGGATGAAACATTCGAGAAACCAGGAAATCTCCAAATGGACACGGGCCCAGAGCAGCGGTCCGCTTTCTGCAATCAAAAGCAATTGCCAAGGCGGCATTGTTGTGGGCTAGTTTATAGTTTTATGAGGATACTTTCATAAAGACAAAAAGTGGGCCTTGTGACCATAAATAATTTTAAAAATCAAATTAAGTTAGGAGTAAAAATATCTTCAGGTTTCTAATACATTAAATATATTTTCAAATAAAAAAGCTGTAAAAGGCTTTACCCAGAACTACCCTAGTCGACTTTGTGACACTAATTAATTTTAAAAATCAAATTAAGTTAGGAGTAAAAATATCTTAATGTTTCTAATAACTTAAATAAATTTAAATTAAAAAATATATATCCCGCTGGGGTTTGAACCCTCCGCAGCTGCATAGCGCTCGTAACCACACCTGTATAGACATCGTAACTGCTTCCACAGTCGAACTGCGCCACCAAGCCTATTAGAAGTGGGCGCGTCGCGCGCCTCTTTTTAAGAGAATGCTGTTATTGTTGAAACGTTTTTGCTCTTTTGTGACATCCTGTATCGGTTGAGTCTTATTTTCGGCAAATATGAAGACTGACGTATGTGAAAGTCATTACTTCCTTCTACTTCAAAATAAATGCAAAAATAAACAAAATTAATTTTTTTAATGTGTTTACCCTGTATATATTTGCATGAAATTGTAGCGGTTTTATGCGAGGTAGATATATAATATGAATGCAAAATATCGGTTCTTCCGACAAATAGTTTTTGAGCCAACAGACTGAAAGACAGACAGACAGACAGACAGACGAAATTAAGAAAATCTCTTTTTCGTTATCTAAGGACCTTGAAACGTGAAGATCTGAAAAAATCTCGAAAGGTGATTTTTTCGTGATTACAATTAATACTTCTTTCGTCTTTCAGACGAGCGAAGTAAAAATGTAGCCCGCTGGGGGGATTTGAACTTCGCCGCATCTGCGAAGCAGATTGTAGCCACATCGACCTTTCGTCTGCGCCATCGAGACATTGGAACGAGTGCGGTGCGCCCTTTTCTTGAACAGAACGATCTTATTGTTGAAATATCTGTGAAATCTCGGAAGGTGATTTTTTCGTGATTACAATTAATACCTCTTCCGTCTTTCAGACGAGAGAAGTAAAAATGTAGCCCGCTGGGGGGATTTGAACTTCGCCGCATCTGCGAAGCAGATTGTAGCCACATCGACTTTTCGTCTGCGGCATCGAGACATTGGAACGAGTGCGGTGCGCCCTTTTCTTGAACAGAACGGTCTTATTGTTGAAAGATCTGAAGAAATCTCGGAAGGTGTTTTTTTTTCGTGATTACAATTAATACTTCTTTCGTCTTTCAGACGAGGGAAGTAAAAATGTAGCCCGCTGGGGGGATTGGAACTTCGCCGCATCTGCGAAGCAGATTGTAGCCACATCGACTTTTCGTCTGCGCCATCGATACAATGGAACGAGTGCGGTGCGCCCTTTTCTTGAACAGAACGGTCTTATTGTAGAAAGATCTGAAGAAATCTCGCAAGGTGATTTTTTGTGATTACAATACTTCCTTCGTCTTTCAGACGAGGGAGATAATAATGTAGTCCTGATTTTTGCCACAAATGCTTCTTAGAACTCTAGGGGCGATCCTTCAAAAGTCCCCGCCTCTGGGGTGCCGGTGTGTCTTATTATGTAGGCCTTGGTAGTAGTTAAAATATCTTCTGTTCGGATAAAGTACCTTTTCTGTGTTAAAAAATATAACATCGCTAAGAAAAGTAGTTGATGATTTAAAATTATAGTTCCGTGCCAAGTTTCAAATATATGGAATGACTTCCAGAAAACGTTGTATATTGGAAGGATATGCAAGAAATGCTTTATCTCATACAGACGGTTTCATAAAAGTAAGCCGATATGCCGGGACTATTATTTTATTGTGTAATTTACAAGGAGAGCAAAGCTATTTTGGTAAGTAATTTTTCACTGCATTTTACATTCGGTTGACCCTGCCTTTCCACATATAAAAATCTGCAACTGGCGACCATTAATAGATAAGTTACCAAACATTTAACATCTGAAACACCTCAGGCGCTATGGCACAAACTGACGCACTGATAAACCATAAAAAACAACATTTAGCTTATGGAAGATATATCGTAAAGGTTTGTAGCTCCGAGTGCAGAAAGTTAAAATCAGTTATTTATCGTGAGTTAGCCTTCGGCAGAAATTTCGATTACAAAACTACTTTTAACAAACAGTAAGTAGTAACTACTTATCACGAATAACAATAACACAAATGATATCCCAATGGAAATTCAAACGCTGAATAAGCGTAAACACGACTCCTTATCACCACCTGTCAACGAGGTGCAAAAGCGATACATGTGGTCACCTCCAAATTTATTAACGGCAAGTAAATATTATTTACCACCTCAACTAGAAGCTAATCTTAATGACAATCAAACTGCTAAATCAACCAGTGCATCAAACACTACAGTAACGAAACCAAAAATTCCACCGTTTTATCTCCACAATGCAGTCAATCACACAGCGCTAACAGCTGCCGTTAAAAGTATGATAACTGGCGAGTTCACTACGCTCTATAATAATAGCACATTACGATTAAATTTAACAAAAGAAGAGGATTACAGAACAATAACAAAGCATTTTAAAGATAATAGCATACCATTTCACACATTTCAGAATCCAAACAATAAGCCACTCAATATCGTAATTAAGAACGTCCCAATCTCTTTAACAGAACAGGAAATAAAACAAGAACTCAAAGATCTACCAATCATTAAGATAACGCGATTACTAAACAAAAATAAACAACCACTAACAACATGCGCCGTTGACCTAACAGACAGCGACGCTGCCAAAAAAAAATTCTCACTGAACAAATTGTGCTATTCCATTGTAACTGTTGAATTAAGAAAAAAATCACCAAATATACCTCAATGTTATCGCTGTCAAAGATATGGGCACACGAGGAATTATTGCACACTGGATCCACGATGTGTCAAATGTGCCGGCAACCACTCCCACAGTCAATGCTCAAAAACTCCTACAGAACCACCAAAATGCATAAATTGTGGTGGAGATCATACTGCAAATTTCCGAGGATGCAGTCATCACATTGAATTAGTACAAAGACTTCAAAAAAACCAACCAAACTACCGAGGTCAAACTTATGCTATAATCGTACAGAACAAGCAGCCAAATACATCACAAGTACCAGCTAATATCACCAACATCCTATCTCCTAACCTTAACCCCAATAGTCAACCACAATCAAGCACCACCACAGCAGAGTCGCCCCTGGCAAATACCTTAATCAAACTGCTACTCGACTTTATTACCCCATTTCTCCCACAAATAAAAACCTTTATCACAACCACCCTCCTCCCTCTGCTCCTTAATGGCCCATAATAATCAGCCGAGAACATTAGAAAGATTAACAATCCTAAATTGGAATTCCAACGGCATCAAAACCCAACGATTCTTATTTATTTCCTTTCTGGATAAACATAACGTGGACATTGCCTGCATATCCGAGACTCATCTGTCTAACATCGATATTTTCAAAATACCTGGCTACCAAATATATCGCAAAGACCGAAACTCAGACAAAGCTGCAGGCGGTGTGACAATAATCATCAAAAAGCAGATCCTACACCATAGTATCCCTAACTTACCACTACACAGTATAGAAACCACAAGCATACAAATCATGTTAAATAATCAACGTCACACAATAACAAGCATATACAAACAACCAAATAAAAAACTAAGTGAAGCAGATATTCAAGCAGTATTCAATACAACTGAACCATTATTGGTAATAGGTGATCCAAACTGTAAAAATACAATATGGGGATGTAGAGCGCCTAACCCAAATGAAATATATATATTCACGGGTTTATACAGCTTGGCGCCGTCTCCCTACTCCTAATCTCCACCTATCCCTATCAAAAACTTCATCTTCTTCTAATTCCCGGTCTCTTAATGCTGATCTTATGCCTTCATTCCAAGATCTTCGGGGTCTACCTGGTTTCCTTCTACCACGTGGCTTCCACTTAAATACCTTTAGGGGCAATCTCTGATCATGAATACGCATCAAGTGTCCAAACCACTTTAAACCACGCTTTTCAATCCTTTCGACTATATCCTCTTGGGCATTCATTTTTTCTCTAATTACTATATTAGTGATGTGCTCCAACTTCCATATTCCTGCACTTCTTCTAAGGTAGTCCATTTCGGTTGCCTTCAGTTTTCTCTTCGTTTCCGCATTCATGGTCCACACCTCGCATCCATAACACAACACGGACTCCACCATAGTTAACCCTATATGTTTTTTCACCTTTTGGGAGATATGGGTGTCCCACCATACACTATTCAAACAACCAATTATTTTCCGAGCATTTTCAATTCTGATTTTTGTTTCTGCTGTGCCTAATCCGTCTTTAGTTATGGTTGCTCCCAAGTACTTAAATTTATCTACTTGTTTAATGTGTATGTTATCTGCGATCAGAATATCAAAATGGAATACCCAAATGGAATCAAACTGGAAAACCTAGCAATTGAAAATGGCTTCCAAATTATAGCACCCACAGAGTACACCTATTACCCCTACAGATATGATCACAACCCAGACATACTGGACATAGTGCTACAGAAGAACTTCTCAAAACAGATTCACCAAGAAGTAATCAATGAGCTCGACTCCGACCATCTTCCGGTTCTCATTTCATTCATTAGCACCACACAAACAAGACAACCCATTCCTCGACTAATCACTGGTCCTATTCAGTGGGATAAATTCCAAACCAGCTTAGATCAAAACCTACAATGTCCCACAAACTTGAAGTCAGCAAAAGACATAGATAACGCCGTAACCAAATTAACAACGGCAATTGTAGATAGCGTACAGCAAGCGATAATACAAACTAAATCAACTCAACACCCTAGGAAATTTAATACCCCAAACTACATAATTGACCTCATAAAAATGAAAAGTAGAGTACGTCGGGAATGGCAGAGAACAAGATCAGTAGAACTCAAGAGATCCTTAAATAACCTAATTCATCGAATTAAAAATGAACTGGATGCATTCAGGATAACTACATATCAAAAATACATCGAAGAACTAGAGCCAGGCGACCCTAACATGTGGAGGGCGACAAGAAGAATCTTAAAAACAAAGGAGGAGATACCAACTTTAACCTCAGAAACAAACAACTATAGCACGGATGCTGAAAAAGCCACAGCATTTGCTGAATATCTTGAACTCGTCTTTACACCTGAAATTACTTGCGGCCCCACACATAGAACAAACATAACAAATCACATAGAAAGGAACTTACCATGTATCACACAGCCTATTAAGCCCACATCACCCGCTGAACTAAAATCCATAATCAAGAAACTCCCTAAACGAAAGTCGCCGGGACACGACTTAATAACAAACGCAGTGATTGCACAACTAACCATGAAGACTCTGGCATATCTCTCCACAACCTTTAATGCATGCCTTAGAATAGGATACTTTCCTAAAACTTGGAAGCATGCCCACATTCTTATGTTTCCAAAACCACACAAAAATAAAAAACAGATTGAAAGCTACAGACCTATCAGTCTACTAACAACAATGTCAAAACTATTGGAAAAGGTCATCTACTCTCGATTAAATACCGAAGTGGTCTCCCATAACGTCCTTCCACCGCACCAGTTCGGTTTCCGAAAAACGTATTCCACTAACCATCAGCTGCAACGAATCACTGAAGTCATAGAAACTGGCTACGAAAACAAATGCTACACAACAGCACTATTCCTCGACGTAGCACAGGCCTTCGACAAAGTCTGGATTGAAGGCCTGAAGAGCAAAATACTCAGGCTAAACATATCGACTTACCTCAAAGCAATAGTCTTCTCCTTCCTCGAAGACAGAACGTTTGCTGTAAAAATTAATCTTACCCTTTCTGAACCAAAAAACATACGTGCAGGGGTTCCACAAGGTAGTATATTGGGTCCGCTACTATTTAATATATACACCTCAGACATACCAACAATTAACGCCACCATAGCAACTTTTGCAGACGACACCGTGATTATAACACAAAGCACTGATCACCTATAAGCCATCTCCAAACTACAACGCGCAACTGATCAAATCTGCTCCTGGTTCATCAAGTGGAACATACGAGTCAACTCAGAGAAATGCCAAACTAAAGTGTTTACCCTAAAACGCATACCAAACCTACCTAACATCCACATCAGTAATAATAGCATCGAATGGAACCCATCCGATAAAGCAGTCAAATATCTGGGAGTGCTTCTTGACACGCGACTGTCATGGAAACTACACGTTAACCAAAAGCTCAATCAGAGTTATGCACGACTGGCGCAACTATATCCTCTAATTAATAGAAAGTCAACACTAAAAATTCAGTGTGCAACCCTAATGTACAAATCTTTAATTAGACCGCTGGCACTGTACGCATCACCCATCTGGAGCAACACCGCACAAACGAATTTAACCAAACTCCAAAAGCTTCAAAACAAAGTGCTTCGCATCGCCGTAAATGCACCATGGTACATACGAAATGAACAATTACACTATGAACTGGGTATCTCAACAATACAAGAGTACATCAGTGCCAGAGCGAAGAAATTCTATACCAACATAAACTCCTGCGAGGCATCGGCACACTATCATCTTAGCAGTCGAAATATCCACACCCGACTGAAGCGAAAGCTACCTCAGGACCTACTAACCGATGACTCTACCGACTGATCACAATCCAATTAGAGATGCCAATATATCTCAAATGTCATTTTACTCAGTTATTTGTACATAATTCAACCCTACCATGTATAACATGTATGTTGTTGATCTGGTAACAAATAAATTAAAAAAAAAAAAAGAAATGATGATGTTACTGCTAGTCTTTCGTAATGTTTCCTTGTTAATTGATCGACATCTACAACACTAAAATGAAAAAGGTCCTTAATTTCGTCTACATTGCAGTTTAGAAAATCGGGACATGCAATTACACCTTCTGAAAAGTACTACCATGTCGATAAGACGCTAAAACCTATGAACTGCTCTAGATTTAATAAAGTTACACTTTGGGCATCTGTAGCAATCTCGATATTAGTAGTTCTTCTCTAATTTTACTTTGTCGATCTGACTTTTTCCACTAGTTCTTTAATCCCTCTTGCAACAATAAAACGAGTCAGTCAAAGAAAATTGCCTTCGATACGTGTTTCATTATAAATCTCAGTGAAGAAATTTTCAAATATCCACTGTTCGGTTCAACAACACCACTTGTTCGAATAGAATACCGAATGATTACTTAGCTTTGAAAAATTGTAGATTGATTCTCTACCATCTCTACAGAACCTGCCGTATATTTGCTAGGTCGGGTGGCATCGATAGAATAGTCTTGGTCACTTCCCGCGCCATAAAACCAGAAGCTGCCTTTATCCCATTGGCATAGTTAAGCACCTTGGGATTGGGGAGTTTTTAACAAAGTTTACTCCAATAGTTTTTTAGTCGCCATATACGACAGGCAGGACATTCCGTAGTCGTATTTTAACCTCCAAACCACTGGGGTAATTGTGAAACGTGATTTAGCGCTTGATTATTATATGCCCACTTAGAAACACTGCGTACATGTAAATAAACGTTTGAATTATTCACCACAGCGTATTGGTACGCTCATTAAACCCTTTGAGGAAAATTTTAATTCTGACTGACAGTGCCTAATCTTATTACAATGGCACAGAGGTGATTTTAACAGCATATATTTGTGACAAACTATAACAGCCTACAAATCTGTACCTACTGGGTTTTTACTTCACAATTTATTTAGGTACTTAATTTTGTGCGAAATATATTTATGGCAATAATTTCAGAAGTTAGTATCTTCTAAAAATTGTATACATAATCGTCTAATCTGCACACAAAAGCTGTAAACTAATTAAGACTTTCTAGCGCTGCTAGGAAATCTTATATTTTTGAACGCTGCTGCTTAATACATATGCGTTACTGTAAAAGTTTTTATTGCAAGAACTTTCCACTTGCAGTTGCTGTTATGAATTCCACATCGAACCTTAAAAACACACATGACAGCGTTCTTGTGTAAAACGATTACGGTCTTGATTTTAAGCTATTGATATATCTATTTTTTTGGAAATGAAATAACAATTTATACTTGAAAAATGGTCGATGGTCCTACCATAGTGTTTCCCTTAAAAAGCTATTGTTCTAAGATGGTGATCTACCTGCAATTCTCACCTCATACTGGATTTTTATAACTAGAACAACTCTTATATCTAAAATTCTCATATTGAAAGTAATACATAACTGCCTTAAATACAATACGATCTGTCTTCAAATTATCGCTCTAATGTAGAGTTTTACAACCCTATTTAATACTTTTAGTTTTTTGCATATTTAGGGTTCGGCATAAGATATTCACTATTTGTTTTCTAATAACTTCACCGAAAGAAAGAAACATGGAAAATGTGTTAGCCAAGGTGTGAAACAATATTTTTAATGCAACCGCCATTTTCAACGTTTATTCTAATTTTCTAAAGCCTTTATAATGCATTTAAATGTAATCTCGAGCACTCGAGTTTTTCCTGTAATGCCATCTGATGAGTTACAACATGTTTTGTATTGGTGTGTGTCCACTTATAATTCGTCTGTCGAAAAATTCCCGTATTATATTATATTTAAGCTATCATGTGTTGTGTGTTGTTGGAAAAAACCAAAACTGAGTTCATTGTCATGAAGCTCTTCGAAAAAGGGTCGTAAAAGCTCTTCTCGATACCTTTTTGCTGTCAAAGTGCCTGAAAAAGTATTCGTTGGTTTTTCAACGAATAAACACTTTTGTCTTACCTTTAACTTCAAAAAAGGGTGGCCGAATGATTCTACGCCTTAAAATAGCCTCCCACATTCTTATTTTTTGAGGATAAAAAAGTTTCTATACCATAAAGTTAGGTTTCTACGAACTCCACCAACGTATGCTTTGAGAATTAATGTATCCATCTAAATAAAACCAGTGAGTCCTCATCGAGGGTATTTAGGAACCACTGACAATATTCAACAGACGGAGGATAATCAGCTTCGTGTAATTGATGTGCAGACTGGAAACGGAAGGGTTAGACGTAGATGTCTTTCTTTAATATTTTGTGGCTAACTGCCAAGTAAACTTGTTGGGACAAATGGCATATAGATGTTCGAGGGACATAATCTGTCTTACATTTTCAATTACTTCTGCCGTTCTTCTCTTTGTGAAACAAATCCAGTCCAAAGAA
The DNA here is from genome assembly GCA_940337035.1 of Agriotes lineatus. NCBI lineage: Eukaryota > Metazoa > Arthropoda > Insecta > Coleoptera > Elateridae > Agriotes > Agriotes lineatus. The sequence continues at coordinate 41,508 of CALNHX010006670.1, forward strand.
AACTTCAACGCAGTACTTCAAAGAACAACGAAAAGTGTTATAATGCAACGCAACGTTTGTAAATTCCTATTAAAACCCTCCAAAACAATCAAGGATTGAGTACTGCCATATTCCATCAACTCGACGGTCTTTACGAAAATATAATTCTATTATAAAAATTTTATGTTAGGCAAAAACCACTTTAATTGAAGAGGTTGCATTAACAAACACAAATAACTGACAGATAGAGGTTGCAAAAAACGTCTGTCTGTCCAGAGAAGCTAATATTCTGTAAAAAAATATTCTGTTTTAGTTAAAACCATTAAAACAACTTGTACTGTACTTACTTAGCATTTTCAGTAACGGACTACTTAAAATTTACTAAATGACAACAAACGCAAAGTGACGTTCAGTAGAAGCAGCTGATGTGCTACGTTCGCAATGAACTCTTCAGCGCCAACGTTGACGTCAAATATACAAGAACGCTCTTTATTTGCATGACAAGTTCCCACAGAATCGCAGACTTGAGGGAGCATATACAAGAAGAAATTGAGCAACTACCGGTGACAGTCTTGGGGCGAGTAATGATAAAAACGTAGTAAAGCGGACAGAGAACTGCAGGAAAGAAAAATATAGTCACCTTAAAAGTTTTGTGTTCCATACTTAGGCCAAACAAATCTCCCATATTTCGTCTTTATGATAATTGTTGTTTTGTTCTTTAATATACACTAAAAGTTATTATAAAAACATCCCAATAATTTGTATTAGGCGGTGAAACAATAAAGAAGCTGACCTGCAGTTAATTAATTAAAATAGTCAATGGTAGTAAAAAATCGCAGATTAACCCCCTTAAAGTTCGTACTACACAGAAGCTCTAAAAATCTTCACTTACAGCGATGGCCGAGCTAACTCAAATTCTGCGATATGGTTGTGGGTTCAAACCACCAGCTATGTACCCTGCAAAGTCTTCACAAGAAAGGATATGAGCGCCAGAAATCAGATGATTTCGAATAATTTAAATAAACTACAAATGACTAGCATTTATTTAATAACTACTGAATAATCTGTAGTATGGTAATTCAATAATAAATAATCAAAGCAATTTGATCACAAATAATATCATAGTAGAGCTGTGCACGTTAAATGAAAGTTGCGACACGCACTAAGAAACCCCTTTTTGGGTTATTTAATTAATTATAACCACAAATAAATCTAGTGGTATGCATACCGCTGTCATTGAAAAAACCTTTCTGTTCAAGCTATTGAAAGCAAAATGCGTGAATACTCCTTTTACAAAAGTTCAATTACATACATAAATTGTAGCTTTAAATATTAATCGTAATTAAATATACGCATTTAGCTTCAAGTATTAAAATAAATTGACTGTATAAGATTAAACTCTATATGTTAATAACAACGGAAAGTACAAATTTAAACTGCCCGAATCTGCTTAAAAGCAGAAACACCATCCACTTTTAAAGTAGTATGATATAACACCAAGAATCACTAACCTCCGACGCCCAAGGCTGCTGTTAAACAAAGGCTAGCCAGGAGTTGCTATACCCGGCGGAGATAACGCCAGGGATGCGTATGTAATTACAGAAAGGCCATTCACAAGCCGCAGGAGCTAGGTAGGAAGTTAGCAGGTGTTAAAAATTAAATCGGACTGCAACCTTACTTCCAAGAATAAATTTTCGGGTAAATCTGTCGATTAAGAGCTAAAGAAATGCAATTAATAGGAGACTAACAAACAGATCGTACCGTCAGCCCTTCAAAATTAATTGTCGTGGCGTAATAAAGCACGAACGGGACCTTTTTAGAAGCAATTTACTTCGTCGAGGTGCAGGAAAAGAATCCTCGCGCATTCGGCCAATTAACAAAGACAGCTGAACTCTGCGACCTCGCGATAAGCCAGCGAATAATTTTGGGGCTTTCCAGAATCTGTACGAAAAGAGCGGACTGGTAAATTGAAATATTTCGAAACACATTTGATTATTATACGAAAACAATATACAGGCTGGTCCTGAAATAATTAGTATGTGGAGAAAACACTCGAGCGAAGCCAAAAAATGGTTTCAGCGGACCCCGGTGCACATTAGCGTTATTTAAACACAACAAACTATTAGAAATTGACTAAAACTAAACATACACATTTTCTGATGACTACTTTATTAACTTTTACAAAACTAAATGTCGCATCATCAAAGCCCAAATGATTTGACTACAGCCTTACCACCAGAAAATTAAATATCCCGATATCCCATGATAAAACTAGAAGACTAGCGCGTACAATAACTTACAAAATCGGGAATATAACTCACATAGGACCGCGGCCCAGCCCATAGCAAGAGTTGCCGACTAGGCTTCAATGGAACGAGGGGTGGTCCAACACGAGATAACACAAGGGCAACGGCCTAATAAACAGTAAATAGATCTAAAATGATAAGACGCCACCACAATTCTATCACTATAAAAAAATTCACAGGTAAACTCACTGAGGAACAGTGGAAGCATATGTATTCACCTTTCAACTTTAATCTTGGCAGTATTGTGGCCAGCGAGCCGGTTCAGCACCATCTGACCTACCTTTCGAAAATCCACTTGATCAGCTGGCCAAACTCCTCTTACAAATGTAAAATATAATACTCAAATCGCATGCACAATAACAAAAAAATCACAGTTAAATTATCATGACATGTATTGACAAAATATTTGAATATATAGAAAAAGGCACAAGTAAATATGAAATTTGTTAGTATACGGCAGTTCGGTAAATTGCGGAACGTCTTAAATCTATTGAAATAATTCGGTAAACTTGACATTAACTCTGAAAAACGATATGAACATTAAACTATAATCACATAGCGGTAATAAATGCGAGATTCAACTATAATAAGTAGCGGTTGTAAGACATGGCAGGGGCTACTGTAGAAAGCTAATCAACAACTATGTAAACTGTCGGTAAATGAAATGTAATGACAGGTACACAACTATAATGGTTTGACAAATGAAAAAGGCACACAAGAACAGTTAAACAACCGAGACCTTACAACAACTGTCCGATAATTCTACGAAACACACTGTATATGTTAAGTTGCACTCTAAACGTTAATAAATAATACAAAAGATACTTTTAAAGAGCTTGGCTGTGCGGTAAATTGATGTACCATGCTATTGCAATCAGCGGCTGTATCGAGACATTGCATAGACAACACCAAATAGGGGGGATTACTGCAACAACTTGTATGACACTGCAGAACAACAGGGATGGCTTCGCAAACACATGATACCTAATGCTCATGAGTTTTCACAACGGAATCCGTCCAAACGACGAGATAAGGAGCTTGCCCCACTCCATGGTAAACGAAAACTCAAAAGGCTTAGAATAACGACAACACCTCAATCGATCACGCATGCACGTGCAGTAATGTCCCATAAAGTGCGTAACGCACCACCAAATGCATTAAAACCACGCGACGGGAGTCCTAGTGACAACTAAATAGCGTCATCCACACAGACTCAAGAGCACAAAACGTTAAAAACCCTTGCAAACGCCGCTCCGAAGGGGAGCGCTGTGAGAGCACCACTTCAAGCCCAACTGTTGTTTGCGGACGCCACGCCGCCGCCGGGACTAATCTCCTTCAAAACCGTGCCAAGACAACTTCGAAAATGCACTCAGACAGCTCGATAGATCAAGTGATAAGAGTTAGAACTGACTCACTTTCTTGCACACATGGCAGCTGTCTCATAAATTGCTGGCCACAACATTCAGAAAAGCCAGCCGTAGACGGATCGATATTTATATTCTAGCGTGCCAACGAATCGAAAGCAGAGATTCACAAAATGAGTGCCTTTTAGAACCGTCGACGTTAAGCGCATAACACAGCTGTGTGCGTTAGAAAGCCAATGCTTGCAGAAAATTCGATATGCTCAAATTCAGGCGGAATAATTCGAAAAACCCATATACAAGTGGGTTCGTAATTTATAAAATAACGCTAATAGCCGTACGTACGTACACAACTAAAAATGTACTAACAGATTCCATGGCTGGTCTTAGTTTCGAGCTAAACATAACAATAACACCAAATTCATAGTACTAACATCGTCACTTGTTAATATTTAAAACAACTATAATGGCGATGGAGGGTAGCAGGCAGAAAGAGTAACAAGTTTACCTAATTGCTGTAAGTGTCAGCAGTAGCAAACCAATATTTAAGGGCACCGGGTTATACTCCTTCAGGGGCAGATCAAAAGGTACGTGTCTGGTTAGTAGTGCGTAATAATAACACAAATATTTAAACGCAAACACAAAGCCACATTAAACACGAAGGTCAGGATAACTATCTACGAAGTTATAACGATTCAGAGGAACTCCCGATATTCGAATTACGCAATTGTTTCAAACCGTTAACGAAGTTACTTACCAATGCGTAATTAGCAACATACAGTAAACTGAAATAGTAAAATGGAATCAAGTTGAAGTAATGATGTAGAAAAAACATACCAAACTCAATTAAAAATAAGTAACATGAGTTAATTTGGAAAACATAGTAATAATGAATGCAATGACGTAGTAATTAACAACTAACCGCTGTGCGAATTAAAGTGATATAATATAGTAATTAAGTAATTTGGGGAAATCTAAGATGCAAATTTTCCTATTTTAATCTTACCCACCCCTGTATTTAATCTCAACATAAACGTCAACTGTATACCTAGGAGCACCCTAAAGATAGATTCAAAAACCAAATTTATTTCGTCATGGTTAACTCAGTTGGAATACCTACTGCAATATCTCCCACTCAAAATGATTTGCAAGGGAACTTAAAATAAAGCTTGGAACCGTAAAACCGGCATCTATATTTAACAGAATGATACGTAGAGGATGACGTTCTTAATCTCCAACAAGAAATTCAGCTAAGCCTCTCCAATTTCCTCCAAATTTCACAATCCAAAGTATACAAGAGTCGAGTGAACAACTGCTAAACAAAGCAAAGAAAAACACAAAATCAGACAAAAAATCTAAATTACCGCAGAAACTATAGAACTAATTGAAGAGAAACACTGATAAATGCAAGGGTATACACACAAATCGTATAATCACCTGTTCAAAACAGAAACGTCATCATCAAAAATAATCATCAGAACAGCAACGAGCACTGCGAGTCGTACAGGAAAATAAAGACACTCATGCAAACACTCAACGCTCCAAAACGCAGTAACGATAACATAAACTAACAACAACGGTGCAACACTTCAATGTAAGCCAAATAGCGAGCTGTGAATACCTAAAACGGTCCCGTAATACTAATAGCGCTTAACGAACAAGTTAAGCTGCTCTAAAGGAAACGGCGAATTAACACTAAAATGATCAAAACCAAATACGGACGCCATCAACTTGATTTTTTTAACAGGTCAAAAATCTAAGTTGGAAAATTCTCCCGATATGGCAATTGCAACTTACAATGAAGGTAAGAAGCAATACATTGGTATTTAATGAATGTGGTTTATGTTCATGTCATAAAATGGTGACAACGAACTACATTTAACTGCTTGTCTGGATTAGTATTTGTTAAAAACAGAAGTTAGAATCTAGGTAACTGTGACATCTGTATTATTGGTTGTATACTTTTTTCCATCCAGTTTTCAAATACATAAGCATTCATGCTCAATTATCCACCATGTGCCGACATAGCATTTTCAGTACTTCGGGAATGTTGTTCGCTGCGATGAAATTAACGTTGTAATAGTAGTAGTCCACGAAACGCTTAATAATAAGCGGTTCAAACGAAAGTCACTGGTCAGATGATTGAACCAAGGTAAGCAAAACGTAAAAGTTTAGACCGCGCCCATTTCACACAAATGAATATGGCCTTGGACGCAGCGGGCCAGGGCCGCCGAATATCTCTTTCCGAAACTCAGTTATCTGGCACACCGTTAATGGCGTACTGGATGATGTAGTTAACATCACGTCTTCAACTATTGCCTCACTTTCCCTACTTGCACGACCCCGGTTTCGATACCAAATTTTTAAAGCGACTGGGTGGGCCGCCAGCAAGTTACCAAGTGTGGGGATTAAACCCCCTACCGAGGAATTTCGAAAAAGCAGCGCCTCCTTTGCCCAAGGTACAAGTGCGATAAAATGATAACACGTAACCCAACAAAATTTCGGTAAAAATAATCGCCCAAGACGTGAGTTGAGGAAAATCCGTATTGTCGAAAAAGTATCACTTGTTCTACCACTTTGACAATTTACAATAGAACCATTCTAGTTTTGCGGTCGAAGTAGGTCATGCAAGGCGCTGGGATCATAATTGATTCCGCTAATTTGGTAATACATGGAGTGAAATACATAAAGTTTGGTTATGTTGTAACTGTCAAGAAATCCGTGGTGGCGATTGCAGGAATTAGTAAATTTTTTCTTCACATTCTAATGTATCTCGTATAGGTTTTGAATTGTTCGAATAATTTAGTTTTAAGCATCGCATTGCAGAGAATTCACTGTTACTACAATCCTGTTTGTTACTTTATTGTACAAAAACTTTATTATTTAGAATAATTACTGAAATTTTAAATGTTTAGTACGCCACTGATGTATCCTACCATTATCATTTCATCCAAATCAGATTAGCAGGTTAATGTCAGTTTGATAGATGTCAATTTATTTTACTAATATGAAGCTCAGAAATTACTAGATTCTAATGTTGGTTCTGATTCTTACCGCCCGGAAAGCTAGAATGGTTCTGCTGTACATATAATTGGTTCTTTGGATTTTATAATGCACTTGTTTTTTCTAAATTGGTGGTCTATTTGTGTTAGACGATTTTGCTAAATTTATATAGCAGCTTGGATCAGGGTGTTCGTTTTCGTATAGCAACACTATAGTTATCGTCAACGTGGGTTACTTATTTATATCTTTGCTGTAGAGTATAAAGAGCATTTCAAAAACATAGTGGCAAGCTTATATTTTATCTATTGCAAAATAATCAAAACTTTACATTAATAAGTGAACTATATGTGAGCAGCAATAAGTAATCATTTGAGGGATAGAAGTTAGTATGAAACAAATCAGGTTTTGGAAGGGTTACATTCAGAGTTTCAGATATTATAAATGTACTGAAGGGCTAATGTAATTTAATTTCTAACTGACGAATTTAAGCTTATTAAAATCAGACATAATATGAATAGAATAATACAAAACGATTTGTTAAATACAGAAAGAATATGAGCGTTATGTAGTAAAAGTGTATTAGCCAGCACAAAGCAGATTAGCTGAAAGGTAAACGAAACCGTGCTAGCAAAATAATAATTGCAAAGAGCAATGAAAATGGAAGGTAACCGATCGAAATACAAATAGTGAGACGTTAAATGAACTGCAAGTGCATCAGTGCATTATAAACAAAAGTGATTTAAAAGCAGAGCAAGTGTAGTAACAATTATTCGAAGAAAAAGACATGTTAGTGGTTAAGCATGACATCAAAACTGTAGTCCAAAATGTTAAACATGTTATCAATCATAATTTCCTTTATAAACATTTGAATATCTAGTTGCTTAGAGACCTGACTGTCATTTATTAAGAATAACTAAACAAGCTTGAAAATGGTGTGTTGGTGCCACATTGAGCTCTTAAATTATCATGTAAAATTGTAAATGAAAAAGTTCTTAGTTACACCAATTGTGGTTAAAGTTATTCGCGAGTATCCTATGCATCTGTGGGTATAGTTATCAAAGTGTTAAGAGGTCTAGAGACAAGTCCATTATTCCCATGGCGTCATTTGGAAGTGTAACCAGCGTCCGAGAAGCCTCCGATTAAGGTAGGATTTCGCAAGAAGCCTTTGCTGCAGCTCCCTAGTTGGCGGGGATTAGCAATATCAGACTATCTACGAGGTGGAAAGCAATATTCCAGTGGTTCAAAACCTTCCAGTTGCCATAAATTTAGGTAGCGTCCCTTCAAAATGCAGGATGGCGCGGCATTTTTCACTTTTGGCCGGATATAAAACAAAAACCGTCGCGCGTCTATTGCAACGTCACAACATGAGTTTACCAGTTGCTACGTCACAGTATTAATAATTACCTGATGCGTCTTTGCCATTTTGGTGTTTTTAAAATTCAATTTGCGCTGTTTTTTGTGAGCACAAATCATTTTATTGCTGAGTCAAGTTTATAGGTTAGCTAAATGTCAGATGAAATTGTGCATTTTCCCGAAATATTTGGGAGTATTTGTCATACAACGCTATGTGTCATGCCAAGTGTTTCCTAAATTTTATGAACCTACGACCCTGAACTAAGATTGTCTCATGTCTACGGAGCTACTTCCGAATTTATTGCGGATAGATAGAATAAGAGAAGGGCAATAAACCGTTTATTTGTCTTAATTTTATATTACACTCTTCTAATTTGCCTTGAGGCAATTCATACGGCGGCTAATCGGGAAGAGTGGAAGACATCCATTGCATGGGCAGTCATCACATCCCTGTCAAGGGATAAGAACTGAGGAGGAGAAATTTGCCTTGACTTTGGCAGGTTCGTAATTGAATCCAATACATTTGATAAAGTGTAGTTTCCCTTGCAGTAATTAATTATTTTATTTTATCTACTCTAGTGGGATAAGTAACGCATTACGTCACTCATTTGACCCTATTTCAGTTAGGTAATGAAGCTCATTACACCACTCAGTTATGTAATGGTCTCATTACACAACTGAGTTGTGTAATGGCTTCATTACGTAACTGAAATAGTGTCAAATGAATGACATAATGACATTTGCCTACTACAATATTTTTGAAAATGACAGATCTGACATTTCTCTTAATGCACTTTTCTCAATTTTAGGCAGTCGTAGATAAACTTTTGTACAATACATGTGTTATCCCACTTGTATAGTAAATAACTATTAAAAACCCCTATTTTATTATTAGAAGCATGGGCTATTACAATATGTTTTATCAATAGGAGAACTGAATATTTTAATTTTTCCGTACAACTTAAATTAGAACAGGTATTAAATTAATATTTGGTACATTGAAATAAATAGAAATGATGAGACGAATTTGAGTTAACTGGAGCAATCGAGTGGTGTAAATATAAATTTTGCAAATAAGGATTAGGTACTTCGTTCACGAGATATCGTTAACAGCGTGTGAAATTTATAAAAAACTAAACATTTAAATGTTTTTTATTACCGAAAAGCTACAACAACCAACTATAAGATAATACACGATTGTAAAGGAATAGAAAAGCACATCTGCATTTTATATATTTCTACGTCATCATATCAGCTATTTTTATTTCAGATAATACTCGGAATAGTAGTAAAAGTATTGAAAGGAACTGAAAAGGTATTTTTAAACAACTTATACCTTGTTAAGGAAGCTTTTATAAGACGTTTTGTCTTAGTTTGTCTTGTTCTATTCCAAAATAAGGCAAAAACGACTTAAATAATAAATTGTATAAAAAGTGGCGTGTTTACTTTAACATAAATATCGCAAAATGAAGGACCTAACCCCTATTTTTTAAAACGTACGCCACTGGATTGCATTAGCAAATTCAAATCCGTCGACCTATTACTTGTATTTGACTAGACATATCTCAATGGCCGACTGTTAATATTATTTTGATAACTTCTCATTTCTTTTATTGGCTATGCTTCACCACATTAAGCTTTCTCGCAAGTTCTCTCACTTATTCCTCATCCATGTTAATTATTTCTTTTGTTTCTGTTGGTGTTAATTCTTTCTTATACAACATTTCTGTATAACTACAGTAAAGTTCGTCGAAATATTTTATGTCAGTGATGTTTGCACTTTCTCTTAGCAAGTGCCAGACTTTCTGAGCCTCGTACAAGTTACTTTCCATGTCTCTTGTGAATTTCTGCCAGTAGCTGCTTTTCATTTCTTTGATACTTGCGATAACCTTATTTCATACTTGTATGTATGTTGTTTTGCTTATGTCATTCGAGATATTTTTATGTCTGAGATGAAAATGTCGATTTTCTTCGGAAAAGGTTTAAACTCATTAGCAACTCCAAGTTTAACTTTAAAATTTGCATTTCTGCGTATTCATTATTAAACAAGTTTGGACAGCATGCAATGACTTAAAGATCCAACATGTAATAGACTCTAAATAAATTTGGATTTGATATATCAATAAGAATCGATCGCTGCAAGCAAGCATTTTTGTGGTCGAGCAATGTACAAGGTTGAGGTGAATCACATCAGTGGTAGAGTGGATGCACCACCCTGACTGGCCATTTTCAGATGGGTCAGAAAATAACAAGAAGATGGATTTGTTCACAACAAAAAAGGTATAGTTAGTGCAAAATCTGTTAGAAATGAAAAACAAATTGAACAAGTAAGAATTGCATTTGAGCGTTTCAGCGATATTTCCTGGGTATCAAGTAGATCAGACTTGGCAGCTCCAGTTTTTTTCTATGATGCTACCTGAAAGAGAACTATTTTTTCCATACGTTGTAACAAAACATTCATGCCAAAATTGAAGCTATCAGCGACGAAATTCTGTGTCATGGTAAATTTCACTGAACGACTTCGGGCTTGTATTAAAGAAAATGGTAGTCATTTGAAAGGTTTGATAATAGGTCATAAAATCCAAATGTTTATAGAACAATTTGTGATGACAACCAGTAATGTCTTTTGTTTTCTTCAAAATTTATGGCGTTTTGAAAATGCCGGACCCTGTATAATGATTAGTGTATAAGCTTTTCTCGGCCAGGCGTACCTACTGTATGTGTATAAATTCGCCCGATAACTTGAGCACAAATGTCCGTTATCTAACAGATATATCCGTATATTGCTTTCTATTGTCTACTTGTAAAAGATAGATCTTTGAGTCTTTTCGCATGACTTTCGCCGGGTTTGATTTTAAAGGTTAAGTTGGACCTTAAAGAGATCACTGAGCCACTAACCCCTATAGGTTATGCCAATGAAATACGAATTCCCTACTGAACAAAAAAAAATATTTGCATAAAAACCCTTATTTCATTTCACCCCCTATAGTTTAACCCCCATGTATTGCTTTAGTATTTTTTTACTCTTAGCGCTGTTGTTATAGTATGGAGTGCCTACGTTTTTTGGAAAAAGGTGTAAAGCTGACTTTTTTTAAAGCCGCCATAATGGAACTGCCACATTGAAGTTTCTCGATTTTTACTATCTTAGGTCCCACTCAATGTCTGTTCCGATTTTTAGATTTGTAGGTGATCTGGAAATGCAAAGAAAATCGGTAACCTTTTTTGAATTAGCCAATTAGAGTTGCATAATAGCATATTATTATATGAGCGATTATAACAGCCATTATTCACGAAGATGACATTTGAGCCACGAGCCGAAGGCGAGTGGCACAAGTCATCTGAGGGAATAATAGCTATAATCGCGAATGTAATACGATACTTTATCTACTCCTATGCAATAGGAGTTTTGTGTTCATATTTCCGAATTATGACGTTTGTGTCAACTGTCATCTGCAAAAGTCAATTGATAATAAGAATGAATTTTGTGATTGGCTACAACCTTTTGAATAATAAAAATAGAATTTTATGATTGGCTGCAATAGGAGTAGATAATAGCTATTTATAAAACCAGTTTTTTGCAGCGTAGGATGGAAAATCCTCCAAAGACAATGTCCAGGAACATTTCTTCTAGGACTGCCGAATTCAACTGACTATTTCGACCAGTCGCCTATCTGTTAAAACCCCTCTCACCGTTTTCCATCGCCACCTTTAAGGCATTTCTTCATCGCACGCTATCCTTTGTGTACAGGCTTTTTCATGTTTTTCTTTCTGTTGACACTTTGTTCTAAATTTTATAAGGCCTGTCTTACCCATATCTACACAAACCACCAAAACTCTGTTGAGACTGAACAGAACTAGAATCAAGCAAGTAGTCAGTCTACTAACAGGCACTGGAGCATTCAGAGAATTTAGGCACAGGATCAATGTCTATAGAGATGAACCTGTTTGCAGACTATGCCAAGAGGATAATGAAACAGCCTATCATATCTTCTTTGAATGCCCAGCACTAGAGCGTAAAAGACACCAACTCGATTGGAGCCTTAACTCTATTGACAACCACAAACTATTAGGGGACATTGCAAATCTAGTAAAAGATACGGTTGTCGGCCTACTCACTTGAAAACACCCGACAGTACAAAAAGCCCAAAGGGCTGACGTGCGCATGCCAACAAAAGGCAGCCGTGGAACCTAAATCTAATTTAATCTAATCTACTCCTATCTACCTTATCTTTCTTCTTGTTCTTTGGTTTTCAGTATGGTCTTGATTTTTTTCTGGATCTCTTCCCATACAACTTCTGCTCTTAGCATGTATTGCACTATATTATGAGGTTTTATATCATCGTTGCTCAGTATTGTTTTCGCTCTTTCTTCGTTCCATCTTACGCATTTTTTAACTGTATGCCATACCATGTTGCACATTTGGCAGTATTCACAGTTTTCGATATCTGTATTTTTGTAACAGTAATTTACTAACAAGGCTAGATTAGTACTAGTCATAGCGGCAAGCTCGGTAGGTGGTAAACCTTCTTATATTGCCCAAGTAGGTGTCAAAAACGCAAGTATGGCAGCCGAACTGCGCTTACAAATATTAACGGCGGCTTTGGAAAATTGTTAATAAAATTAAATATATTTTTTAAAGCGGCAAGGCTAGTTTTTGTTGTAATCGATAGACAAGGTCCCTAAACCCAGATGGAAATTACGTGCCATACTGATAAGAGGGGGTATACGGGGCCGCCATACTAGGTCAAACTGGTAATTTCTTTATTTTTGTCAACTACTTTATTTAAACACCAGTAGAAGAAGGACAGCTTTCCCCTACCACTTTTAATTGATTCGCGGATTCGCGGTTTAATTCGCGGATTTATTCGCGGATTAACCCAATTAATTTCGCGGTTTGATCCAATTAATTTTCATATGTGCTACTGATTAAATTACGCATTAGCTTCCGATTAAATTACGCGCGCATGAATGGATTATCGAGATTTCCATTGTCCCTACCTACTATAAGAAATTTTCTCTCGTTTTTCAGATTTTTTTATAAGTTACATTTTTTTAATTTAATCTTCCCGGGTGTCGTCCATCTTTGTTTTCTGCGTGCGCACTTCTCGCGGCTGCCCTTTTAATTTCTTCTGCTCATCTGCCGTTGGTTGTCTCTCTCATGCATTCACAGAAGGGCTGTTTATATTTACAAAAATCTCTGGACGAGCTAGATTCGAACGCTCTACGTTCGTGTTCACCAAATTAGTTGCAAGCGTCAATGCCTCAGCACTACCCAGACGTTGCAAATTTTAATGTGTATAGCGGAAAGCCATATCGCTGTTCTGACGTACGCAACCAGATTTTAAAACAAACTATTTTTTCAAAAATATAAATTATAATAATGGAATTGTGTAGCCTGTTGTGTTTAAAGGTTGACACAATTTTTTAAAAATTTGCTTTGTAACTGGTTTTGCTACAAATAATTCGTCTATTTTTATAATTTGAGTGAGGCGCATGAATGCATTATCAAGATTTCCACTGTCCCTAGCTACTATATAGCTGGAAATTTCCGCTCGACCGTCGAAATTTGAAAGCTATTATTTTTATAATTTGCCCCAACAGAACGTATGCTATCTCACACAATCTTCATTGGTTTGTATAACTTTCTCTTTTTCACTCGTAGTACCGTGTTACTGAATAAATTACGCATTAGCTTCTGATTAAATTACGCGGCGGTCATTTTCAATTTTTGCGCTAATATTTGAATTTGAAATTTTTCAGATTTTTTCTAAGTTCCCTTTTTTAAAACAGGTTGAGGCAAGTGTTTGTGACCAACAGCACTTTGTTCGTTTAAAAAATCCTTGGAGACGATTTTGCTTTGTTCGTCACGGATTATATATACCAGCAATAAGATAACATGAACAAGAAGATAACACGTATTGCTTGAGTAAGAAAGAGATAAACATAGTAGCAAATATTCGAGAAGGCTTGACTCTTAATTTTAATTATGTCATTTGTCAACTAAACATGCCTACTAATATAATTTTTTTATAAGGCTATCTCTTTCTTACTCAAGCGTTGTATTTACTTGTTCATGCTATCTCATTGCTGTTATATTTTTAGCATTTGTCCCGGTATTACAATCCGTCAGTGAAAGTTTGTACTGTACTGCAATTCGTCACGGAGAATGCAGGTATAGACAAGATTCAACCCCATAGGTATATCTTACAAATTTAGTATGACGTAATGCTTCTCCAGTTTTAAAAATCGGCGGATAATAATTCATGGAACTATTACGCAACAAACTTAAATAAAAATCCGTCGTCGGTATTCATATTTGTTGTAAGGGGCAACTGTCGGAATCCACAAGTTGAACGCATCGTTATAGTTTCTTCTATTTCGTACTACCAAATTTCATAAAATTATAAAAACTGCATCTTGTTTTTCAACAAATCGGTACAGGTTTGAAGGCACAACGGTCTTTTTAATTTGTAACACCGAGATTGACATGTTTGGCTTTTATTTTATAAGTAAGCTTCTGAAATTGTGCCATTATATCGATCAAAACTGTATTTTAGTTTTAAAAATTCCAGTATAAATGCAAACGGACGAAAATAAAAACGCAATTAACCACAAATTAACATAAATTTGAATAAAAATAGACAATTTTGTTGAAAAAATGTTCTGACACCATCATTTCACTTAAAATTTTACAAGAAACTGACATCATGTCACTTTAAATTATACAAGAACGACCTTTTTATTCAATAAGCGATAAAAAATACGCCATCCCACGTCATTTCACTAAAAATTATCACAATTCGTTTTGCAAAGCGCTTTTTGAATAAAAACAGCAATTTAATTGAAAAATATTCTGCTACAATCATTTCGAGAAGCAAAATTTCAGCTAAGTAGGCTCGTTGTTCATTTTTATTACGAAGTTCTTGTACTTTTGATGGAAATATATGTATGTTGACTCAAAATTAACATAAATTTGAATAAAAACAGGCCATTTCGTTGAAAAATCTTCCACCACCAACATTTGGATAAACAAAACTTTAGTTACGTGGGCTCTTTGTGCATTTTTATTACAAAAATTCTTGTACAATTGACTAAATATGCATGTGATGACGAGAAATTAACTCAAAATTGAATAAAAATTACGCAATTATTACAGATTGATCGATATAATGCTACAATTTAGCATTTTTATTACAAAAATTCTTGTACTTTTGATGGAAATATATGTATGTTGACCACAAATTAATATAATTTTGAATAAAAACAAGCAATTTCGTTGAAAAAATGTTCTGACACCATCAAAACACGCTATTTAATTGAAACATCTTCTGCCACAAGCATTTCGATAAACAAAATTTCAGTTACGTAGGCTTATTGTTCATTTTTATTACGAAAATTAACTCAAAATTGAACAAAAATCACGCAATTACACATCATGTCACATAAATTTTTACAAAAATCGACATCATGTCACTTGAAATTATACAAAAAACGACATTTTTATTCAACACACTACGAAAATTGAACAAAAATCACGCAATTACACATCATCTCACATAAATTTTTTATTAAAAAAATAATAAAACGTCAGATGAGGGGCAACTCCTTCGATAAATATATATCAAACTCGATTTAGAAATTTGTATATGACTTATTTTACATGAAATATTGTATGAAATTGCAAATAGAAGGCTTTTAAACTACCATATGTTTTCTTTCTTAATTATGCAGAGAGTGCTCGAGCCAACCTGTCTGCTATGCGGCGCACGCAATGTTTCCACCTCGTTTTATTTTAAAATTTGTAAAACCAGCTGTCCAAACTGATACCTCACTAACTCGTTTTAAGTCATTGTGTTCTGTGACCTAGTGCATCTTAAGATGGGCCCGAGACGAAACGTCAGTATGGACACTGCCTTCGTAGATCTGCAAGGGTTTCGTGGTGAGAAGAAGCAGTTTATTCCGAAAGAAGTGGTTGTTATTTCAGCAGATGGTAATCAGATAGCAATTTTCGTTTTAAAACCCCCTGCAAATTATGTCACTCTGCCCTATTTCGTTAAAAAAGGCATAACCTATATGGAGCATAGACATCATGGCCTAGCATGGAATTCTATACATTTTGATGAATTTGAAAATGAGCTATCAAGAGTTCTCAAAAAATTTGAAAAAGTTTACGTTAAGGGTCAAGAAAAAAAGGAGGTTCTAAGTTTTCTGAATAAAATCGTCGTGAATCTGGAAGATCTCGAGTGCCCATCTTTAAAAGTTCTGCGAAAAACTACTACTGCCGTACGCTGCCTTAATCACAATATCTGTTCGCCAGTGTGTGCATTGGAAAACATACTAATTTTATCCGATTGGTGGCGCAATGAATACAATGGAAGTTCAGAAAATATTGCAAACAATCTCGAGTCTGTTAAATGTGAAGCGCTATGTTTTTGCTTCTGATCAACTTCCTACAAGAATTGTGCGACTGGCTTGGGAGCGTCTTAAGCCACAATGAAATTTGTTCTACGATCCCATGTATACCAATTCTGATTTTATTACTTGCAGCCTTTTTAATTTGAAATGTTGTGCACCTCAAACTACAGTTTTGTAAATTGCTAGCGGATTTTTAGAAAATAAGACATTCAGCTATACATTTATTTTTCTATTATATATATTATATTTATATTATAAGAAATAAGAACAATATATTTGTTTATTACAAAGTGTTTGTGTTTTTTATTTCTACTCTGCTTTTGTTTTTTCACGAATCAGCAATAATTACAAAATCTAAAGCTAAAAATATTAGTATTTGAAGTTATTTTACAGTTACAAAGTGTAAAATTTCAAAAATCAATCTACGATTTCATAATGGTGTGATATAATTTAAAAAGTTGTGATTTCTTTTAATTTTGAGCGATACATTTTATAAAAAAGTGTAACACATTTGCAAAATTATGCTTAGAAATAACTCTAAAACTGCTTTTACATCATTTTCGTTTTACAAAACAAATTGTGATAATTTTTTAAGTGAAATAATGTGAGATGGCGTATTTTTTATCACTTATTGAATAAAAATGTCGTTTTTTGTATAATTTCAAGTGATATGATGTCAGTTTTTGTAAAATTTTAAGTGAAATGATGGTGTCAGAACATTTTTTTTTCAACGAAATTGCAAATTATGGTAATTTGTGGTCAACATACATATATTTCCATCAAAAGTACAAGAATTTTTGAATTTTGTTTATCGACATGATTGTGGTAGAAGATTTTTTCAACGAAATTGCGATTTCTTTTAATTTTGAGCGATGCATTTTATAAAAAAGTGTAAAACATTTGCAAAATTATGCATAGTTTAGGTTACATGATGTCGATTTTTGTAAAAATTTATGTGAGATGATGTGTAATTGCGTGATTTTTGTTCAATTTTCGTTGTGTGTTGAATAAAAATGTCGTTTTTTGTATAATTTCAAGTGACATGATGTCAGTTTTTGTATAATTTACGTGACATGATGTCGATTTTTGTAAAAATTTATGTGACATGATGTGTAATTGCGTAATTTTTGTTCAATTTTGAGTTAATTTTCGTAATAAAAATGAACAATAAGCCTACGTAACTGAAATTTTGTTTATCGAAATGCTTGTGGCAGAAGATTTTTCAATGAAATAGCGTGTTTTGATGGTGTCAGGACATTTTTTCAACGAAATTGCTTGTTTTTATTCAAAATTATGTTAATTTGTGATCAACATACATGTATTTCCATCAAAAGTACAAAAATTTTTGTAATAAAAATGCTAAATTGTAGCATTATATCGATCAATCTGCAATAATTGCGTAATTTTTGTTCAATTTTGAGTTAATTTGTTGTCAACACATGCATATTTAGTCAATTGTACAAGAATTTTTGTAATAAAAATGCACAAAGAGCCCACGTAACTAAAGTTTTGTTTATCTAAATGTTGGTGGTAGAAGAATTTTAAACGAATATGCCTGTTTTTATTCAAATTTATGTTAATTTTGAGTCAACATACATATATTTCCATCAAAAGTACAAGAACTTCGTAATAAAAATGAACAACGAGCCTACTTAGCTGAAATTTTGCTTCTCGAAATGATTGTAGCAGAATATTTTTCAATTAAATTGCTGTTTTTATTCAAATCTTACTAAAATTGCAACAAGTTAGAGAAAAAAGTGTAAAACATTTGCAAAATTATGCAAATTATAAAAGCGCTTTGCAAAACGAATTGTGAAAAAATCTGAAAATTTTCAAATGCAAATATTCGCGCGAAAATTGAAATTAAAAGTGCAACCGCGAGAAGTGCCCACGCAGAAAACAAAGATGGACGACGCCCGGGAAGTTTAAATTCAAAAAATGGAACTTAGAAAAAATCTGAAAAACGAGAGAAAATTTCCTATAGTAGGTAGGGACAATGGAAATCTCGATAATCCATTCATGCACGCGTAATTTAATCGGAAGCTAATGCGTAATTTAATCAGTAGCACATATGAAAATTAATTAGATCAAACCGCGAAATTAATTAGATCCAACCGTGAAATTAATTGGATCAATCCGCGAATTAATATTAAAACCGCGAAATCCGCGAATAAATCCGCGAATTAAACCGCGAATCCGCGAATCAATTAAAAGTGGTGGGGGAAAGCTGTCCTCCTTCTACTAACACCAATTATCCAAAAATGTGGTTATGTGGGTAGCCATACTGGTACAAGCATGTATAATTTTTTGACGAAAATTTGTGATAGCAGCATGGCTAATGTGTTGTAGGAATTTGTGCAATAATTTTTAAAATGTTTGTACTTATTAGCCAATGGGTATAAAGCGAGCGTACATAAACTCATTGCCCTAGCAAGGTAGGTGTTGTAGATATTTATGATAGGTGAACTCACCACTGGTATCACGCAAAGACTGGTGAATTCATCACCAAAGACCAATCGATCATTAGCTAATATAACTAATAGTTATAAATTACAAAGTTAATATGTAAGGATGTTTACAACACACACGATCAAAAGCTGCAACTAACCTAAACAAGCTAGAACGACACACAGCCTAGTAATGAGAATTATTATTTACGATCAACTCCAAATTCAAGCGTAACATAACATATTGCCTGCAACCGTACAGTCATTATATAAAATGCCTAGACATTCTATATAATGATGGAAAGTTTGCCTGTATTATGTTTAATATCGACAAACATTAAATAAACGTACTGACATTGAAGGCAATTTATGAAATTACATAGAATGCCCAGGCATTACATAAAATGAATGATTTATACAAGTTGTCTCAAAACTTTCGTTATCGAGTAGGCACTTGGATTTTAAGGAATTATATTTGCATTCATAAATTAGGGCCTACAAAACTCGTTACTTTTTTAACATAATCTTCACGGTTGACGTGCATTTACTGGTCTTACCTCTAGTAGATTTTACACTCTTCCCGATAACAGAAGCGCAATAGTGTACGTAGATGCATTTATGCAACTTATCAACATAATACGATGCATAAGAAATTGTTTACATTAATTTGAATTGTTAAAATTAAATATAAAAGAAAATATCTTCGAAATCAAGGATGAAAATATTATTTAATTTCAAAAGTGACTACGTAGAAAATAACTACCTTTTCTATATAGCGTTGTTTAAAAAAAAATGAAAGACAGAATGCAGCAACAAATTATGCTAATAACAGAGAAAGATCTTAAATAGCATATAGGTACTGGGGGAACAGTAACACTAAAGAGCGTTTTCTAAAAACGCCAAAATTTGTAAAGATCCTAAGCTTTCTGTCAGAAATGCGGTGTTTACTATAATTTTGCAACATATAGGTATGTGAAAAGATAGATGATGAAATGCACTGTTAATTCATTTTATGGTAATGAGCAAAACAAATCTAGTAACAAAATTGGAGTTAATTATTAAAAATACTAAGATTTTGACTTTTAGCGTTTTTCAGATAATCAATAAAGTTTGAGAGTTCTGGACCTTTACTTGGATTTCCTAGACAAATATAAAAAACGATTTTAAGTATTATAAGTAGTCATTAAATATTTTTAACTAGTGCTTTGTAAGTACAAACCTGCATTTGACAAATAAGAAACGTTATCCTTATGAAAATCAATCTTAATGTTAAGACAGGAAAATATAGTGCACTGATTTTATTAATTATTACATTTAATGGTCCTATACACATTAGGTAAAGGATAGATTTAAAGATCGAACATGCGCGATGGATAACAAACTTCCTCTCTTGGTTTTCGCTCATTCCTTCGTCGTCCGTTCGGTAGTTATCTGGTGCAGACAATTTTGGGGTTTGATCATTTCCGCGTTCCCGTCAACTATGCGCAACAGTTATTGGTAAGTGAAATTCGATGTAGAAATAAAATGCTAGTTTTCCATTTCTCGTGCTTATGTAACTTTTAAAAATGCGCTTCTAAAGTAGTCATACTGTTATCGTGCCTGAATATTTTATAGGTTTTCATTTTATGTAAATCGCGTATGCGTTGCATTTGCATACAAAGAGAGATTTTAGCAACTTTAACTTAACCGTATTTTTACATTGTAGGTGAATTTATATGAGAATATCTAAACGACTTCTTCGTTCCCTAAGTGAATTATGTAACGCAAAATCACAAAAAAAACTTTTTGGAACTCTGTATATTTTGTAATATGTATTTTATATTCAACGGTAACTAGCAGGAAAGTCGACATGTTGTACTTCACGTGATATTCAAGCATAAAAAGTTTTAAAAGAAACAGTTTAAAGCTGTTTCAGTGTTATTCTTACAAATTTTATTAATTTTAATTTTATATTTACAATAAAGTTTATTTTTAAAATTGAAGTGGGACTGTACAACTATGCGACTCATATCAATTTGAATAGCGCTCAATTACCCCCAAATAACGTTTTAATTTTAATTGTATATTCGTTAATTGCAACCATCACAAACACCCAAGTTGCTAAATGAATAACAATCTGTCTAAAATGTTTTTACGCTGGCATTTTATAGTACTTCTACTAAAGTTTTCGGAATTACTGAAAATAGCTGTAAACTCCATACATCTCCTGGCAACAACCATAAAAGCAAAGGTAACCACTACCTCAATTATTTAAAGTTACATACATTAATTTGGCAATATCACAGCCAGGTATTCTCGACTTTATAGAATGTCACGAAAACTGCAGACCCATAAAATTAAAATAATAAACGAACGCGCTTACCTGATGTCCAGCTTTTAGTTTTCGTTTCTGTGTAATGAAGATGAGATGTTATCATGAGAGCCGTAATTATTCCCTTACTGCTTTATAGTATGCAAATAAAGGTAATCTAAATTAATTTAGTTAATTCAACCAAACTCTTGTTTACTTTGCTGAGATAAACAATATCAGTTATCCTTGGAGAACACAAGTTTCAATACTTAAATACTGATACACTCCCTTAAGACTTATAATAGATTTAAAATTTGATTCAGAAATGTTTAATTATTTAAACCAGTTAAAACTGCTTTACGTTGTCGCGTTGAAGTTTTGAATAATTAATGTATGTAGGTATCCATTTTCTGTTTTTCAAATTGTAAATGCAAAAACTTTAATTTTAGAAAATGTAATTATAATTATTTAAAAGTTGTAATCTAATTTAAAGAGTATTTACCTGGCATAGTTTTAGTGCAGCTGAACCACTAACGACCACATCTGACAAAACCATAATTACAACGAAAGCAAATAAACCTTTTATTCATTGTCATTAACTTTGTACAGCGTGGAAATAAAGGAGCTTTATGAAATGGACGCATTTGTATATGATGCAATGGATATGAAGTCAAGCTTAGTTATAACTACAGTTACAACAGACAAACTCAGATGCAATAACAGTTATCTAAGTACTCACTTCTTCTGGTAAAAAGAGTTCTTTAATAAAACTAAATCAGATTTTTGGTATAGTACTCCTTCCAATTCTATTCTGCCAATAACATTACCTAAAAATAAGCATCACTATGATTGAAATTAATAAAAACTAAGATGTTGAGTGGCTTATACTAGCCGAAGGTTTCTCTTAATCGATAGTACTTCTTAGCGTCTAAACCTTAAAAAGGTAAAAGTTCATTAGAGGCATGATTAATAATATATACAAACTGAATAAAAGTCTAATGTAATTTAAATAAAGTGTTACGAAAAATGATTAACTAAATAATTATTAATAACAGAGTCAGGTGCAGATGATTGCATCTTATTCATCAGATAGCAATAATACTGGAAATTGTTCTCTCAACTATTTCCTCAAACTTAAAACGATTTTAAAAAAAAAAATTAAACCAACGTTTCATGCAAACCATTAAAAGAAAATAATCCCGTAAGAAGAGTTAATTTTGAATAGATACATTTAAAATGCCATTTTTAATTTTGTAAAAAAAATGTCACGGCTGTTGGCCAATGAGAACCGTTTTCGGGCATTGCGTTGTTTGAAATAAAGTTCTGAAGTGGCCGACTGCATGATCAGGAATACGTCAAACAAATTATATCTGTAATAAACATGGGATAACCTGAAACCGACAGTTATACGATAATGTGCTTACTTTAATAGAGGTACAGTTTAAAATTAATAACTACTACGTTATTAGAAACTAAGGAAAACTATCTAAAATTACGATTTCATTAATGGGATATTTTAACAACCCTTCAAAATACTTTGAAAAGCTGGCACCTACTTCAAAAATTGATTGGTGTCAGATTAATCCGAACTCTAGCTCATATTCCAGTAAAGTATATGCTTAGATATACTTTTTTACTGTAGGTATTTGTTCGTTTTTAAAGCATTTATTTTGCAATCTGCGCTTCATAAAAGAAGACATGGCGTAGGCGTGTTTCCTTTCAAAACATTATTATATTACATGCCTAAATTAATTAATTAAGTGTCTTCTACATGTAAGATATTTTTGGAAAGAAATTTCTACTTTGCTGTTCACATTTAATTCCATATATAGAATATAAACCGTTTCAAAGCTTCCTGGGTATTGAATGAACTACTATCAGGTTATAGTGTTTGTCACTTTTATGAACACCTAAAACGACAAAATTTGTAACTTATGTAAAATACATCTACGGGTTTCTATTTACAATGATACTTAGGCTCAGTTTGCGAGATACGCACGAGAAACTGTGGAACCACTCCGCTCTTGACTTATTAGTAAAGCTGACTGAAATACTAAGTTTGCTACCTGATAGAATAATTAATTGCTATCAAAGCAGCATCTCACGGGAGCATTTTTGTAAAGGTTAACGAAGCGGAAATTAAAAGTATATACTGGTTATTTATAATGACGTAGCCTCTGTAATACTCTATGTCAATGCAGGATTTCAGTAATGCTAAATGTCTTTTATTAATTGGGTATGCGAAAAGAACACTAATAACAGGTTACAATTGGCTTTCTCTGTATTTTAATATATATAATGTATTTAATGAGAAACTTTCTATTTGGAAACATAGCAAACTGCTTCAATCAAAAGCTGCAGTCTAAATAGTTATTTGTATAATGAGCATAGTAAGTAGTATTTGCTGCATCGAGTGATCGTTTAGAACCCGACCATACGAAGGGTTACAAGAACACGAGGTCAGAGAATAACTTTCTATGGACGTTATACCGATGGGGCCAAAATTATACAGATTGACTGTATGTACTAGGTACACACGGTAACTTGATACAGGGGGGGTTTGTTTGTTTTAAAACATGGTTCCAGCCGTACACATTATTTTTTCTACGAGCTTAATCAAATAAAATAAGATAATAGTAGTTTATTTATCTAGAATGAAAAGTGACATTTTAAAGGACGAGAAAGTTGTTTACGGCCGAGGCGTTAGCCGAGGACGGAATTACTTGCGAGGACCATTAAAAACACTTTTCGTTCGTGGTGAATACAACGGTTTATTTCATACTGCAAATTTAATGAGTTTTAAATAAAAAATTGTAAATCATTTCAAATTTCATGTCAACAACTGACGTATAATTTTAAAGTACTTGAACTTTAAAATTTTACTTTAAAGTACTTGGACTTTAATGTTCCATTCCATAAATAAGCTTTTAATTACTTGAACTTTAATATTTTACTTTAAAGTACTAAGACTTTAATGTTCCATTTTTTGTACCATAAATAATCCAAAAAATGTCATTTTTGACATCAGTATGCAATAAACAGTATTTAATAGTAGATAATTCAGTAGATACTTACAAATACTTGAGATCAAGTAATGAACAATCTAGTTGCAATGAATAGGCTTGTTTTGATAAAAATTATTAAATGTTAGTTTGATAAAGGTGACTTCTGTTCTACACCTCCCATAGAAAAACAAAAGAAAACAGTGGCAGTAATAAGAATAAATTAGAGCTTGATCCAGTTTTGTGGTTTTATGGTGATTCTGTAAGAAAATTTCAGGAAAATATGGATATTTTGGAATTACCATTGTCGGTAGAGGAAGAACCAAATGTGGTAATACTAGACTTACTACCAAAACAATCAAATTCGAAGTATTTAAATTCATATGAAAAGTTTAAACGATGGTAAAATTGATAAAAGCTGCGAGTAACTGATGAAAAGGTACTATAAGATTAGTAGCCTTTTTGGGGACGGATCTTACATAAATATGCTTATTTATAAAAGTTAAAATAAAACCCGTGTTGTTTCATGAAACCAATGTAATTAACTTTGTTTATAATCGAAATGATTTACTTCAATTGACTGATATATGTTGCCTTCCGCCCCGTCTACATAAAACATTTAAGGTTCTTTTTATTATACAATGCAGAAAAATCCACAAAAACAACAGTCGGTTTAAATACGATGGGAAAAATACCGTGCATCATCGTAACATTTTTTAAACCACATAATCCCGTAAATTATACCAGCAATACGTTCCGTCGATCTTCAGCAAGCTTGTTGGTTGATGGTGGCGCAGATCTAATTATGTTAAAGAGACATGGGGCATGGACATTTTCTAGAGTAGTAGAAAGATACGTTGAAGATTGTGTTGAAAATAAGTTAGAAATTGCTAAACACATACTTGGCAAAAATTCGCTTAATGAAGGATCAATCATCAAAAGATGTGGATGTGTCATAAAATGAGACCCAAAATAATAGTCTTAATGCAAGATTTTTACAATTTGCAAGTGGTATAAGATATAAGTAGTTGTACTAACTGTAATATTAGCTGTAAGCTTTGATTAAAAATTTTAAATATGCCCGAGTTTTATTAATTATTTGTGAACAATATGAATTTTTATAAATTTCCGAATGATTAATCTTTTGTCATAAGAAATTCAATATTTCTTAAATATTGATTGTAATTTGTAATTTTTTAAGGACTATCAGACAGACTTCCTGTACCTGCTTTCATATAGACGCACAGAAAGTGTTTACAGCAGCGTTTCCATAGCAACGAGCGTTACATAAATAAAACATTTTCTATGCCTCTAACAACCGGTGTTATAAAAACCACTAATCTGAGGTTTAGTGGTTTTTATTAGACTAGCTTGCTGTATATGTTATAATAAGCTAATTTTCTATTTGCGATTAGGAACAAGTATTTATTGCTCTACAACCTGTGTAAAGCACTATACTAGCACTTGTATCCAAATCGAGTTAAGGAATTAAACCAGGATTCCTGTTTATTAAAAAGAAATTATAAGAAATCATTCGTGGTTTTTCAGCTGATGCATAAATACATTTTTGGGAGCGTTTATTTAAAATGCACAGTATTTACAGTGCTACAAACCTAAAAGGGGGAGAACCGATAATATCACTTTTAAGAACGTTCAAACCAGAAACTTTCAAAGTGAAGTTATACATATAAATAATTCTATGTCTTGTTACTGGCAGTAGTGATATAGGTAAGATTTTCTATGATATCGGGGCGGAGGACTTTTGTTAAATAAAAGCACTCTGGTATTTATATCAGCACAAGTTTATAGAAAAAAAATAATATATGGACATGTAAAAGTTAAAAAATATATAAACTTATTTCAGCCTACAGCTTGCCTCTGTATAATCAGTACTTTTATTTTCATATAGTATGGCTATGGAATAATTTCTAACTTATGAATACAACTGTAAGTCACTTAAAAATCAAGAAGTGTAAGGTTTGACATTTAAGTATAAACGCAGTTGCATTCAAAAATTAGAAACTTATTTCATAGCCATACTAGATGACAATTATTTTTTATCACACTTTTAAGTTTACTTCAAAGTAGAATTTTTCCATTATCGGCTGCCTAGCGACGCGCCTTGCACGCTCCATATGGAAATTCCTGCGCTCGCTCGGTAATGTCCAGTAGCGAAGACGTAGAACTAGTGTAAACGGACTTCGAACGTCAGTTGTTTTCTGATCCAATATTTTTCTGTTATACTTGAATCTAGTTTACAGGAGACGAACAATTGCTCGTCGTACACTTGTTACGTGTAAAAATTACGTTCTTCGTAATAATATATCCAGGTTTTGTGCGTAGGTAGCCCATAGCCCCAAAAACCTCTCGCCTTTCGCCCCTGTGGTATCCCCTCAATGCCCCGCCTAACTTCACATTCGCTGACTTTAACAAACTGCTTTATATCTCGGAAACCAATGTTAGTAAAAATCAATTCTTTTAGACTTATGCTAACGGAATGTGCTAGAAAGGCGTTTAAATTTAAGTTTGCTCTAATGCCTACAGCTTTTTCTTAATTTCAATGAAATTGAAAAAAAGGTATTTTACTTCAAAAATTCAAAGTTTTATTTTTTCTTATTGCTTCTTTAAAAATTATAGAATAAGTTACAATGCCATACAGTTTTGATTATTTATAGTATATACAGTCAAAATCTACATTAAATACAGGGTTATCCACCAAAAGGAGAGTAATTTGCTTTTAGAAAGACAGGTGAGTTGTAACCTGACAATCTATTGCAGTGCTCACACGTTACGGATCAGCTCAAGCCACCTTTCTGCATCCACTGAGTTTTTCACGGTTACACGAATTAGCATTATTATATTGAGTTTCGGTTTAGACCACGTAGTCTTTATAGATAAACGTCCAGCATTCTATTTCTTAATCTGCCTTGCAGTTTGACAACTCAAGCAAAGATCTATGCTCTAGCCTCGCTCTTTAGTGGCTCATGTCGTTTGAGTACCTTGTGAACAAAGATACTAACGTTTCGCAAGACACTTCAGCTTGTATTATCAGAGTGAAAGGAACGCTAAGGACTGGAGGTCGGTATGAATCTATTTCTAGTTCTGTGTGTCAGCCGTGCTGACCGATTTAACGCTGTTTGGTCGTTCAAGTTCAATATACTTTGAGTTCGTGATGTGTGGCCGGCTGACGTGTGGTGGTTGTAATGGTTCAGATTCCTTTAAAGTTCAAACATTTAGAGTTAAAGTAAAATCAACACAAGGTTACTAACTCTTTTCTATATTGATTGCATTTTTGTAATTGCATATTAATAAAAATTATGATAAATAATTTTACCAACTGTCAGATTTGATTGTTAAGCTTCTAGGTATTAAAACTATCTTAATCCTCTTTAGAATCCTACAAGTTGTTTCCAACTTTCATTAATAAATCTGAAGAAATTGCTTAATAATAACTAATGTCGTAAGGTGCAAAATTACTTTCTGTTTTATTATAATCATTAACCTTCTTAAAAGTTAAAATAGGGAGCAGCAATCTTCAAATGTATGGTTGTTGTGTTGTATATACCCAGTATATACGCAAAACTTAAATTCCACAAATACGTGCATAATCGCAACGTTTGCAAACGGCACAGCAGTGTTAATTTGAAACGAAAACCTTACTGTAGACTTAAACTACCTGCAGAAGTACTTAACATTATCAGCAGATGGTTTGATATTTGGAAAGCTGATATTAGTGGAACAAAGATATTCACCCTAATACAAATAAAATTAGAGCCCAATATTGACCAAACCCAAACCTAGAAATAGTGAAAGGCGTATGATAACGCAGTTAAATATATATCTCGGAATATATCTGGACACCAAATTAGGATGGAAATTCCACATTAATGAAAGTTTACGAATGCTACATGAAACCAAGAACCGCGCATCCATCAATAAACATAAAATCGCACCTATGCGCTGATTGTGACTTATTAATACCTAATAGATATTTAGACCAATTACTACATAAGACTTGTGACTGACACTGACATTTATTATTAGTAAAGTAAAAAACTCGTTCAGAAATAGTAAATTATGTTAAGTTAAGTAGAAGCCATACTTTGTGTGGCAAGACCGGACGCGTTTGACTGGCGAACGTAAGCGAGTCAGACAAGTCCGAAAGAAGCACACAAAGTCACTTGTACTCCGAATATCATACGTTATTTTATTTTCAAACGCCCGAACTAATATAAATAAATTGACGTCTACGTCAGTTTCCGACAATCAAGCAGGCCAATGTCAAAAATATTTGAAAGCCAATAAAGCTTTGAAGTACTTTTACTCTGCCGGCGTAAAAGTAACCACTTTTTTTC
This sequence comes from Agriotes lineatus, assembly GCA_940337035.1. Taxonomy (NCBI): domain Eukaryota; kingdom Metazoa; phylum Arthropoda; class Insecta; order Coleoptera; family Elateridae; genus Agriotes; species Agriotes lineatus. Next base: position 70,019 of record CALNHX010006670.1, read on the forward strand.
CTAGCCATAAAAGCAACGCATTTACCTTGTCTGTCAAATCACATAAGTTGTTACTTTTATAGCATGTGAAAAACATTCCAACTTACCCACTTATGCATTGGGTATTTACCTAGAAAATTCTAAGAATATAATGTGGCCTAACCTATCCCAGTGATGACGTTATAGAAGTTTGTACAAAAAGTGAAATCTGTGTTAGGAAGTACTTATCATCTTTGGAGAGCATGACACCGTCCGTAAAAACAAAAATTGGGTGTGAAGTTTTAAGTAGCTTTTTAAATAAAGACATTTTTATATGTTTGAAAGATCATATTTTAGATATGAGTCCTTTAGAAAACCACATAATATTTTTAATTAAATGTATTTGTGTAGAATATATTAATTTAAGGTTTCATTTTATTTGTAGAAATATTTCTGCTAAAGATAGAATAAGAAATCACTTGACAAAGTGTATAATTTTCCAAGGTCAATAAATTATTGAACATCAAAAGTGGTACAATTTTTTCCTATTAATTTTGAGTATTATTTTCTATTATAGTTTGATATTTTATTTGAAGTGTTATTCCAAAAAACCCCCAAGTGCGACGCCAATGGAATTCTCACCGCCATATTGGTACACTACTTTGGTTACATTCAACATTGTTTGCCCTCCTTCCTTAAGTCTTTATATTCTAAGGTTTTACCTGTGCACAAATAAATCGGCGACGACAAGATATGACCACACTCTTTAAGCATTCTATTGCCAACCTAGCAACACGAAACTTTGGATGTGCATTAAGCAACGTTGCCAAAATTACTCTGTAAATTCGATTTATTTTATAAACAGCTGAGATTCTTAATAACTTTAATTTTATGTCATCATGGTCAATCACTATCGCATGGCCAATGACTGTATCATTTACCCTGTTACCGTACAGATACAGTTGTTTCAGTACGGTAATGGTTGCTATGTATGGTAAAGGGCTATTACCGTACAGATACTGCTATGACTTAGTTACCAGCCTAATTTTATATATGTAAAGGAAGCATTAATATCCTGAAACCGATAAAAAAAGTTTTCAGACGTAACTTGTTTTTCGTAAAAATAGGCATTGTAGGTTACATTATTATTATTGTTGTTTTTGCATTTTCAAAGAGTAAACAGTCGTTGGCCGGGGACCAATTACTATATTTGAGCGTGGCCAATGACTATCGCAATACGTTGTTTTAGTTACAACATACCAAAGGTTTCTGAAAGTTCTTCGTACCGAAAAAAAATACAGAAGAAGATATTGTTAAGGCTCTAGACTCTAGAGTCTATCGAAAATGGAATGAGTGAAAGAGAAGCTTTTAAGCTATACCACATTCCTCGGGCCACACTTCAATTCCGGTCAAGTGACAAATTTAATAATAAAGTTTCTCTTCGACCTAACCCAATATTGACTTCAGAAGAAGAGGCAGTTCTAGAAAGATGGATTTTGACCTCACACAAAAAAGGGTTTCCGCGTAGAATGGAAGACATTCAAGCCTCTGTGAAATATTTCCTAGACGCAACACGTAGAGAAAATCCGTTTAAATATAACCTTCCAGGCAAGAGGATGGTATCAAGCTTTCTTAAAACGTCACCCAAATATAACACTAAGAACCTATGAAGGAATAACAGCAGCCAGCTCAATTGTAGCCGAAGCAGACATAAGAAATTGGTTTTTTAGTGTGGAAGACAGGGAAAGACCAGGAAACAGAAATCACAAGGAGACGAAAATTAGGATGGGCTGCGTTCGGTAGACTAAGCCACATATTAAAAAACACAAAAATCCCGCAACACCTTAGAACAAAAGTGTTTGACGCCTGCGTCTTACCTGTTTTAACCTATGGAGCCCAGACATGGACGCTCACCAAGCGTAATATGGAAAAATTGGCGGTGACACAAAGGACAATGGAAAGACAAATGCTGAACATAACCTTAAATGATAGAAAACGAAACAGCTGGATAAGAGAAAGAACCAGAGTTAAAGACATAAGAAAACAAGTAGCACAATTAAAATGGCAGTTTGCCGGCCACAACGCAAGATATAGTGATGAAAGATGGAACTCGCAAATAACAAATTGGCGCCCCTGGCTGGAGAAGAGAGAGCGAGGGCGACCCCAGATGAGATGGGAGGACGACGTGAAAAAACACGCGGGCTTGATGTGGAAAAGAAGAGCCCAAGATAGAAGACAATGGAAGGAAATTGAGGAAACCTACATCCAAAAATGGATTGAATGAAGGTCGAAGAAGAAGAAGAAGTGTGGAAGACTATTTAAGAAAAAAACAATTATTTGATGTTCTTGAAGGTTCCAGCAGAATATATAACGGAGAAGAAACCTGTATTTAGCTTTGCCCAAAGAACAAAAAAGTTCTTGCTCCGAGAGGAGCGAAAAATGTATATGAAATGCAACATCATCCCAAAAATAATATCACAGTGATATTCACATTTTCAGCTTGTGGTGATGTAACCCCTCCTATGATTATCTATGCCTACAAAAGATTGCCGGCCGAAATTGTTAAATCTGTACCTGACACCTAGGGAATCGGATGGAGCGACAATGGTTGGATGAAAAACCAACTGCTCTACGAGTATATAAAAAATGTCCTTTATCCTTACTTAAAAAAATAACATAAAATTTCCAATAGCCTTGCTCGTTGGTGGCCACAGTACACATTTAACATATGCAATAAGCGAATTATGCACAAAGTTAGAAATAATTTTAATTGCTCTCTACCCTAACGCAACTCGAATTATGCAGCCTTGAAAAATAGGATGGAAAAAGGCTATTTTAAAGTTTCGGAGTCGTAACAAAGGAAAATTTTATGGCAGTTTTAAAAACAGTGGTTGATAATGTAAAACCAGAAGGTATAAGAAATTATTTTCGTGCCTGTGGGTTATTCCCATGGAATTTGTCTGCAATCGATTACTCCAAATACACTGGTAAGAAAAAAAAGGATCAAGACAAGGAAGTAAGTGAAATTACGTTCGATATATTTAAAAAAGTTGTTGGAGTGGAAAAAATGGAAAGCCTTAAAAACATTGATGAAAATGATGCGCATGGTGCCGATTTTTTTAAGCTTTTTTATCTTTCTCAAGAATTTTTGAAGGGAAATCCACCCGTGGATTTGGATCAACTCGAAGATATGGATCTACCGGAAGATACAGATCAACGCGAAGAAAGGGATCAACTCGAAGGTAAAATTCAATATAAAATGTCTGATTCAGAATTATATCTTGAAAATGACAATTTAAACGACCAAAATAATGAGAGCTTTATTAAGCAGACTTCGGTAATTGTTGTAAATGGACAAATATTTGACATTGAAAACATTCATATTGTAATAAAAGAAAATACTGACTTCGACAGCCAAATGCCTAGCACTTCATCGCTTACTTATGAACAAGGCCTATTAAATAAATCATCTTCATCACTCAGTGATTTCGTCGTTTGGCCCAAAACTCCTGAAAGAAAGGGAAAAAAAGAGATGGAAAAACTACCCTTTGTTCTGACTTCCCCAGTAAGGAAAAAAGCAATAAAGGAGAAAATAACTGTAAAACAGAAAATGGAGGCGGAAAAAGACAAACGTAAGACTGAAAGATTGAACAAAAAACAAATAAAAGAAAAACAAGCAAATAAAAAGCTAGTAATAAAAAGAAAATCGAAGACTCAAAACAAAGCTAAAATCAGCAAACAACAATAATGTTAAGCTTTTTTTTTAAATAATATAGATTCAGAAGCCGTCACAAGCAAAGTAGTCCATATAGAAAACAATGACCCCAATATGAAATATTATTTAAATGGAACTGAAAAAACTGGTAAAAGTAATATTACTGTAGTGCCAGAAAAAACGAAAAGAAAACTGTTTAGTGAAAAGAATGAGGATAGAGGAATGAGGTAGATAGTGCGAAAAAATTACTTAACATAACAAGTATGGTTATTAATAGACCATCTGCTTCTAATCCATTTACGAGCCAAACTATTTACACTGGACTATGTGTGGACGTGTGCTAACAATACAAGACGTAGTCGATATGGAGTAAAATGTACAAACTGCACCAGAATATAGCCTATAAAATGTATTGCCAAAAATAAGATGTAATTTTTTTGAATATCCTTGCATTTATTAAAACTTTTTGAAACCATACCCTTCTTTGATTATAAAAACTGTATGTATATATATATATATACGCGAAAAGCCACTATGTGACACCAATAACTAAAACGACGTTTCTGCACCCAAAACGTTTTGCACACGATATGAGCAACTGGCACCCATATATGTTTCTTATGTATATATTCGTTTTGACGCCTTATATATGGGTTTGTTTTAATAATATATTTAGTCCAGTCACTATGTCATTTTTGCTTGAAAGTGAAGGGAAATTTGAAATTTCTTTTTTGGGGTATTGGTGAGGTCCAGCAAAGCTTAACTTCAAGTTGTCGACCAAAATTTCCTACGTGCTATTCCCGCTATCTTGATAAATGGGTGAGTTTGATTTTTTTGTGATAAATCGGTTCCCGTTAACACTACATGAAAATAATGTAGACATCTTTGTAAGAATTTTGAATGTTCTACAATTTATGTTCTATTACTTTTTCGCGTAGGAGCGATATTTGTCGAGATATCGAACGCGAAAGGAAAGCGTGAAGAGGTCGAGATTTTTTTTCCAGCTTCTGGGCTTGTGTCTCATTTCTCTTTCTATGTAGCGAAAAAGTAGCAATTATAAAACTTGTAGAGGTTGAAAATAGCTTCAATTTGACCTATTATAAATTGATATGCGACTACAATTACGACTTGTAGAACGGGCCAAAGTTGTCAAGTCGGCGCTTAATTTTTATTTTATGTATCGTACTATTACGTAGATGACATAACAAACTTCATTGCATTATTGAAATCATTATATTTCATCAAGTAGATAGTATACAGCATTATATGATTGTATATTAATAATAATAAAAATAATAATAATAATAACGAAGGTCTTTATTAAATTATTACAAAATTACACAGAAAAAATAAAGGTAATATTGTCTTGGGCGAAGTTCAACTTAATAGAAAAACAGATCTATCCGCTGTTATTCCACTTAACCCGGTGAAAAACAAAAAGAAAAGAAAACAAAAAATCCAACCATCTGCTTTGGCGCCAGGCGAAATATTACGCACAAAACAGCTATGGCGGTGTTTAGTGATATAGCAATTTACTAACTGTGTTATTTTGACTCTAATAATTAATTCATTGATGTTTATCCATAAAATTTTGAAAAATAGCTTTTTTAAATTTTGCCGTACAATAGCCTTTTACTACATTTGGTAACGAATTATAGCATTTAGTTATTCTGTAAGAAAACGATCGATTGAAAAATTTTGACTTATGTTGAGGTGGAGTCAGCGTTCCTTTAAATCTTATATTTAAAGTATGTACGTCGGTTCTAAACTTTATTTTGTTGTATAAGTAACTCGGTGATCTATTCAAGATGATCTTGTGGAAAAGACATGCAGAATGAAAGACGCGCCTTTCTTTCGTATTAAGCGAGTTTGAATCTTTCAGCTTATAATTATTTTCGTATTCCAAATATGAGGCGTAAACATGAGTTCTGAATCTTCTGAATTCTAGCAACATTAAAGCTACTTAAATTCGAATGATAAACAACGTCACAATAATCAAAACAGGACAAGATTAATGCATTACACAAAACGATTTTCACATTTACACTTAAATAAATAAGTTTCAAGGAACTATATGGCTTTTGCAGACATTTTGAAATATGTTTAGTAAATTGAAAATCATTATCAAGATAGAGACCCAAGTTTTTGACATCATCAGAAACTGGGATTCTATCCTGGCCTACTAATAAATTTAATTCATTAGAAATTTCTAAACCGATCTTCTATAGCAGAAAGGTCAAAAATAACAATTTACGTATTGGCTACTTGAAATATAACGATTCTCATGATGCAATGAAGTTTATTATGCCATTTATGTACTAGTACGGTACATGAAATAAAAATTAAGCGCCGACTTGAAAACTTTGGCCCGCTCTACAAGTCGTAATTTTAGTCGCATATCAATTTATAATAGGTCAAATTGAAGCTATTTTCAACCTCTACAAGTTTGATAATGACTACTTTTTTGCTAAATAGAAAGAGAAAAGAAACACAAGTCCAGAAGCTCGAAAAAAAAATCTCGACCCTTTCACGCTCTCCTTTCGCGTTCGATATCTCGACAAATATAGCTCTTACGCGAAAAAGTAATAAAACATAAATTGTACAACATTCAAAATTCTTACAAAGATGTCTGCATTATTTTCATGTAGTAATAACGGAAACCGATTTATCGCAAAAAAAATCAAACGCACTCATTTATCAAGATGGCGGAAATAGCACATAGGAAATCTTGGTCGACAACTTGAAGTTAAGCTTTACTAGACCCCCCAAACACCCCAAAAAAGAAATTTCAAATTTCCCTTCACTTTCCAGCAAAGGCCTTATTTTTTGACATAGTGACTGGACTAATTCTAGTTTAGACTAATCAGCAGTGATAAGGCGGAAGCATTTCAACACAGCAGTAGTATTGGCCATTTAAAAATAATTGCGAGCTTATCGTGGCGTTCAGGCGGACAATATAATATTTTGTTGCTCTCCAGTGTTTCCATGACAGCAATAACAACAACACAGAATTTAATTTATTCTTTATTGATATATAAAATAAAAATAGCTATTGATATTGATACACAAAATAAAAAAATTATTTTAAAAAGTTTTTAGTTTCGTTAATTATGTTTTTTTAAATGTTGGATTTTACTCTTTATTTGATTGACGGTTCTGTCAGATTTTAAATATTTTTTGGCAAATTTGTTAATCTCATTTCTCGCAATCAATGGCTACCAATCGCGATCATTTACTTGATCGTCATGGCTTTTCTCATCATTATTATCGGATAAAACTATAAGAAAATTTTAAGAGTCTCAATTTAAAGCAGATCTAAAAAAATAAAAGAAATGTATTGAAAAATAGATAAATACCATCGTCTGCATTAATTGGTTGCAAAACCGTCAAATCCTCGTTTCCATTGATGCTTGGTTCATAACCAATGTTAATGATGTCTACGATTACCGGTTGTGGCGCTTGCAAAGGCATTAAACTTCGTCTTTATTGACGTGTGATTTAATTGGTTGCAAAACCGTCAAATCCTCGTTTCCACTGATTCTTGGTTCATAGCCAATGTTAATCATGTCTACGATTACCGATTGTGGCGGTTGCAAAGTCTTTAAAACTTCGTCTTTATTGACGTGCGATTCAACAATATTATAGTTCTCCTCTTCTATTGTAGTTGTCTTCAACCAATTCTGAACTTTTTCGTTAATACTTTTAAACTACAAAAACGAAAATTATTTAATTTTAGCCTTCCTTTAGACTTCCGGCGGAGAGTATTAGGCTCTAGTATATTGTTTTACTATAAGCAAAAATGTCACTTTTTACTTCTCCCAGTAAAACATTCAAATTTTTCGTCAAACGTGAATAAAACAAGGATTAATCGGAAAAAATTATTATTAACGAGGGGCGAATCTCAATGGTAAGTAGGTCTACAGTACCTGGGACAGTAGGTGTACAAGAAATTTGAAAAAGTTTCACCGCCTGATTAAAAATAATATTAATTATTATAATTTAAAATTGTTGAGATTTTCGTGTAAGAAACATACAACACTATTGTATGTAACGAAGTAAATCTTTAGAGGCGTGTCTTGAATCATTTTAAATGACATGTTTATCCGAGTTTAAAGAAACACATTTTTGTGCTAAAAGCTTTGCAAATTTTTTGAAATAATAAAAATTGGACAATTGGACGTGTTGATGCAGAAATGATTCGACCCATATAAGTAAAGTTTCGAGAAACATGTTCAAAGATATGTTTTGGGGACCATACCATAATGTAAGGTTGCCCAAAAGTAAATTACATTGTGAAATACCACAATACCATTAATTTGTTAAAATTCTTGTGCATTCATAATAACACTGGATAAGACCGATTCTAACGTGTCAAGTCAAAACCTTTTTAAAACAAGCAAATTATGAGTTATTTAATAATTCAATAAGCAAAAAAATACTTTTAAACGATTATCAACAAACCACGACAACTAAAACTAAAAAATTTGATCGATGAACAAATCCCATTGCTTTACAAATACAAATGTGTTTTTCATTTGCGTTTGAGTTTTGGAAAACTTGTGGCTATTTCAAAATGTAACCTAGTTTTGAATGACCTATTGAGTATACATATTTCTACAATAATTTATATAATAGGTAAATGAGTTAGCTTGGACCAATAATTCATTTTTTGTGCCAAATTTGTTTTTGTTTCAATGCGTTACACCCTAATTAATTATCTAAAAACAACGTCGGCTTATTTTTGCAAAAATAAGAATTGAAAAAAATTTAAACATATTTAATATTATAATTCATTCTATTTGAACCGTTTTAACAAAATAAAAACGAAAATCAATAGATCTAGAAATTAATAAAATTTATTCTTCGTATGAAGTATGCAAACGCGATTTGAACTCATTTATGGACTTATTGTGGGATGGATCGTGTCTACTAACTAAAATAGTCCAATTTTAGTAATACATATTGTATTAAAAAATAATCTGAACAAAATTTGTGTATTCTGGGCAAAATGGACAAACAAATAATAGTTAAAATGATATCGTCTAAAGTATGATACCAAAGTAGGAAGAGAAGAAGTCGGCCATCGTAATTTAAGATCTCTAAAATATAGCATATCAAATGTTAACGGTCTGTTTTGCAGTTTTTAAATTACCGCAAAAATAGAAAAGACATTTTTGGACTTCAACACTCTGTTGTATCTTCTTAATTGGGCACTTTTTACTAAACATTCCTTTCGGTACATCCTGTAGACTTAAAACCACGAATTTGCTACATATGGTTAGGAGGTGGAACAAGTAGCAACAATAATGCAATTTATTTTTACTCTAATTTTATGCGGGTTTAAGAAAAATTAATTTTTATAATTCTTCTTCATTAACAATTTTTTTTTATTAGTACCTACTTTTTGCAGAGGTAAAATTAGAAAACAATCCTTGCTGGAACGCAACTGGCTGGGCGCTTTAAAAAAAATCTCCTGAGCCACCACAAGGTTGGCTTTACGAGTACACTTTGGTAATTATAGGAATTTTGTTGATCATTTTCTAGTAATTAATGAAACTAAAGTCATGTAAAATTATTCCTCTTGAACGCTTAAAAAGTGTTAATTTAAAAGGAATAAGTACATGTTTTTTTAATTAAAAAAAAACTACACAGCCGAATACAGAAAAAAATACGAGTCGATACGGTGAATTTTCATTTTGGGTTCGCGCAATTTAAAATTGGACTCAAATCGTCTGAAAGCTGCCCACTAAAAATGCACAAGGTAAGGTAAAGTAAAGTTTTATGCCCCTCAAAATGAGTGCCTTTACACACTTTTACGCAATTCTCAAGATTCGCTTATTTTTCTATTCGGCGGTGTAAGTTATTTTCGTCGATCGTATCTATTGCTTTCAAATTAATACTTTATAAAAGTTGAATTCTTATTAATGCTTGTTAGCGGCCAGGGAATCCCCGGGAGATGAATAGTAATAGCATGACCTAACCCTTTATATTAACTTGTTGCGAGCAAACAGCAATCTTGCACCGCTATCGCTACGGAGTTGAGTCTAGGCACATTATTTATGCAATTTTGCTGATACCAGAATTATATTCTCCCATTGTAATTTTATTACGCCAAATAAAATTTTGGGAATCTCCGAATCCCCGAGATTAGGCGTTATTTCAATGAGTACTACCTAAATCAATTTATTATTTTATATTTGTTTAAAGTGATGTTGCAAAATTGTCGGAAACTAGAAATTATTTAAATTTTTGTAAGATTTGAAAAACAAATTACATAAACGACGAATTAGGTACCTACTCAAAACAACACTGGGCATTTCTCTTAAAACTTGTATGTAGTACCTAGTAGCACGTGGAGTACAAGGAGAACGAAACTGTAAGTTTTGAATTGACAAAGTCATCTGGTAGGCCTTTAATAATATTCGGACGAATTGGAATCCGACATAATAAATTTCATTGCTGGCTTGCTTGCTTGCTTGACGCCACTTTGAGATCGAACCCGAGGGCCGAATTGGCTGATTTTGGTGTCAGTCGACTCAGGGCGACGCAAGTAAGCCAGTAGTACGGTTTTCAAATTTTTATAAGTGACTTTTTTTTATGTGGATTTTTTTGTTGATAACTAACCTCAAAATTAACTCGACACACAAAATGGATCACTCTTGTACAAATTGCATTAAATGAATTATTTCGATCCCAGTTTGGGTACAGAACGCTAGTTTAAAATAATAGACATACCGTAGGAATTTCTGTGTCCATTTGTGGGGAGAGTTTTATTTCCAAATAATCCCTCTCGAATTCAGACACCTTGCTGAAGTCGGAACGAGTTCGTTCTATTGGTTTTAAATGTAAACATAAAATTAATACATATTTCAATCATTTTAATAGATAGTAGATAATTATAATATTAATTATTCGATAATTAACACGTACCTGAAGCATTGCAGTGCGGTTTGCACAATTTTCGTAGTTCTAGATGACACTTTAACGCAACCACGGGTTTGCGGGATTCGTTTTTTTACTCTCATCATACATTGTAAAATTATAAAAAAAATCCAATGAAAATGTATAGCTCTAACTCACACACTGCACGGAGTATGACTATAATAAGACGGTGCCTGTTCGTCATGTGTGAAGCTCCGTACTGGCTCCATGGAGTCACTTAGGCTGGTTAAACTTTTTTGATGAAAGCGCCACCTACAGATTATATGGTTCAACTAAAACTGCATGTTTATACATATATGGTTCAAATGGCACCTTCTTTATATTTCGTATTTGAGATAATCCCACGGTCTAGCGCCTAAATACGACCAAAAACGTAGTGGCACCTCGAATTGGTGCCACAACGTATATACGGGTGCCACTACGTCCATATATATCTGAATTTGGTGCCTAAACGTTATATTATATATATATATATATATATATATATATATATATATTCTCTTCGCCTACCCACCATATATCTTTTTAAATGATTTTTTAAGCAGGTAGGTAGGTAGGATACTAAGAAAGGTAGGTAGGTGTGTCTATTAAAGTGAGGGCCAATTACTATCTATTTTGCTATGCCAATTATTATACGAACCTGGCCAATCACTGTAAAATCTGCTTCCGCGAAAATAAAACGTTTTTTTATAAATATTAAACACCTCTTAACAATAAATGACACACTGAGTCATAAAGCGGATACTTTCATCTACCAGTTAGTGTATTATTTTAATATAAGGCTTTTATTAATAATAAATGCAGTACATGTTAACCAAAATCCAAAGCTTAAGTGGGCAATCACCGTAGCCTTTACCCTATTCCATTACCGTACGTGGCAACCATTACCATACTGCAACCGATAAACTATTGAACAAACCACGAATATCATGAATGATAATAGCCTTAGATGTCTTAAAATCCTCGCTCTACGAGCTCGGATTTCAAAACAACATATGCTGTAGTTATGATACTCGTAACATCCCTTGATATGTTAATAGCTATAAATCATCGTTTGCCTGAGATGTATAACATATACACATGAAAAAAAATTAACCAGGGAGAAAGACCTTACTATAAAATGTATGTCCTAATCTAAAACCTCATACAAACTAAAGACTGTAGTAAGTAACTCTCCCTAATCCTCTAATTTGAAGTATTCAAACTATTTATTAAAAACAATAGAACAAGCGCCACCAGGTTGATATAAGAAGTATTTAGTATTTAGATTAAAATAAAATTTTCAACAAAGCAACTGCATTCTCATCTAAAATTTACTCCATTTTAATATATTATATAAGGTAAACACATTTTCAAGTCTGTTAAGCGCGAAGAATCGGTATACACAATAAATTTCGCGTACATTGCCCTTTTGTCTTCGAACAATTCGAAACCTCTAAAGGGGCACTGCTGACTACAAGGATTCCTCGCCTTCCTTATTCGTTTTCATCCACTTTGAGCAAATCTAGAGAAAAATGTCTCATGTTGCACCTTACAGTAACCTGAAACATTTCTCCTGAATGGTTCTGTTGATTCTGTGGTAATTAGAATTGAATTATAAAGGTTGGTTCTTTAATACTCGTATAAATATAACTCCACGCGCCACATCAAACCCACAAATAATGATCATTAATTTCAAAATCCGTTCGGCAACATTTACCTGTCGAACGGTAAAATCAGTACATTAAATTAATTCAGATCTCACTTATTTTAGTAGATTATAGCAATGTGCTTCCGCATGATGTGATAATGATCTGCGTTGAGTTTATAATAATATACCTTTATTTACTACTATGCCGTTGAAACACAAGATAATTTTATAGTTTATCCGATTGCCTTGTCTTTAGACTAAGCTGACACTCGTCTCTGAGGTATATTGCTGAACTTTGAGATTACTTTAACCAGCACCCTTGGAGAAGAAATTATTATTAAAATAAAAGTGTTGCTAGTTTATTTTAAGCTATAAACCAGATTAGAAATTAGGTATTTATTTCTCATGCACGGACAACTACATAAAAAAATGTTGTTCCACGGCCACGAATTAGGTGGTAAATCGTTCCTTTGGAAATCCCGTATCTACTTCAACAAGACCCGTCAGATTATCCACGTACTCAATGTTATAAAATGGTGACAGTCAGAATATTGCATATGCGAACAACAAACATAAATCTTTTCTAGGAAACTTATTTGTGTCAGTTACATTCCGTTTTTGAATACCAGGATGCGCTGTAGATTATAGTTTAAGCCAAATAACTACGAGGGTTGCTTTAAAAACATATTTGCATAAATTGAAAACTCGTTTCTTTGACAGATACCAGTTGTAACTTTTATAAGTTGGGATTAAAGCCTGTAGATTTAAAGTTTTGAATTGTATAAGTTGTCCACTAGACATTATAGAAGTCCATACAAAGGAATGGTTTACGTCAATGATGTTCAACGATTATAAAAGAAGTTTGACATATGATCAGTCATCAAAATTTAGTGGCAGCTGGTGTCCTTCGCAGAGCTCAGCGGTAATTAATTACTTTGTAATTAAATTACTGTTTGTTTATTTGCTTTGGAATTGAATTGCTTTTCAAAATGCAGTAGTTGTAATTGGTAATTGCATTTTTTGTTAAAAAGTATTTGACAACTACTTTTTGAAAGCAATTAATTACTCCATCTAATTACTCAATTAATTTTGAGTTATGAAATTACTCTAAAATATTTAAACACTTTATTATTTGAATTACTTGGTAATTGAAATTATGCGCGGTAATTAAATTACCTTGTGACAATCTAATTACCGAGTTACTGACTTCGATTTTATGCTAAATCTTCAGAAAGCAAGAAATAAAATAAGCTCTTATTAAGTTACACATTAAGGAAATCGGTATTCCTGGAACAATGAGGCATAATTTATGATTTCCTCTGACGAGTCGGATACCAGATAGTTTTGTGCAACATTCGCATTATAGTGGAGCCATAAATCGCAATAACTCGTTGTCAACAGTTAGCGTAAGAATTCCAAAGAAAGGAAGCTCGCCTATAAAATAAACAGTGCCAGTCCGCAATAAATATTTGTGAAATGCAAGCAGTTAGCTTAAGTACCATTAGAAAACTTTCTAGCAAACGGATGCACGCAGTTAAAAAAGGTGATTTGTGCGCGGAATTCAACGGAGAGAAATTATTCAACGTCCCTCGAACTAAAAGGGTTTCTTAAAATACACTTCTCTAAATCAGAAGCGAAAGTGAAGTCACAATACAAAACTGCAGTTGTAAAAATCTAGTGAATTTCAAGTGGTGTCATAAACTCATAAAACCTCCAACCGTTGCCTCCCAAGTGAAAGTGTTGTACCATTGCTGTGACTAGAATAGAAAATCCTTTTTGTATATTGTGTAAATTGTGTAACATGGGTATATAAACCAGAGCGATGGGGTTGAACGGGATCATTGCACATCAGGTCTTCGCCTGTTAAACAGACACGCAAAGAGTCAATTCCTCAATGCGTTTAAAATTAATCTCATACTTACTGAAGCATTCACTTTGGATGTTTCAGGAGCTAAGTGTCAGATCCACAAACGCTCACATGTATGCTGATTAACCAGACCTATTCGATCCACACTTGTAATAGTATAGTAGCAAATCCGCACATTTAATTTTATGTCTGTAATCCGTTGCGTTAAATAAAGAATATTAAAAGTGGTGTAGTTATTCGTGTGTGTAATTTCTAACGAACACCGTAACCACCCACCTTAGCATCTTTAGCGATGGGTACGAGCAAAGAGAACAATATTTGGTGCATTGGCGAATGTTTGTGTAGATGTGATGTGCAGGTTGTAACAGTGTAGCTAATATTTATTGTGAAAGACGCTAAAAACATTTTGCAGTTACTAAACTACAGATTAGAATAACTACGGTAAAAATATAATTATATTCTTCCATAATAATTGCTCAATAGCTTTATTAGACTATATTGGTTCATAATAATTATTTATTCATTTCAATGTGCTTGTTTTAAACGATGTACTAGCTTGCAAGTGTGAACGGCGTTAAGTCCAAAAAATTACTTTTTGAGGGAGGAATTAAAGTAAACGGCCAAAATGCGATAAAAAACATTTAAACAGCATCAAACACATAAATAAAATGTACCTGATTACGACATTTCGTGCTTGTTTGACTCACAAATGCGATATAGGGCATGATACTAACATAATTAAAAAACACGAAATATTTACCGCGTTTTAGATTTTATGTGGCTCTTACCCCATTCTTGCATTAAAAATTTTGTGGAATATTCATTTTTGGCGCTTTCTTGTCTTGTAATGCGCATATGCTGCTTTTAATACGTGCAACTAGTGCATTATTTTGCGGCCATAAAAATTGTTTACGGTCTGTTGCAGCTTGTTAGCTTCGATTATTATTAAAAATATGGAATAATGTCTTATAAATATCGTGACTTTCTTATAATTCTGCTCGCCTCATCCAACGTTACTACTTTACTCTATACAGAGTGCTGCTTTAACAAACGAAACATACAAAACCCCCATGCTAATTACGAGTCATTCAAATATTGGCTTCTCTAATTATTTTACGCAATTCTATTTAAGTTTATAAAGAACAGTGCATAGTGACCCAAATTACGTATTTTCAGATATTTTATTGCCCTAAACTTAAGATTAATAGGTATTAC
>CALNHX010006671.1:0-85334 GCA_940337035.1 Agriotes lineatus
TATACAAACGTCAATATAGAACTTGGCATCACAGCTGTGATATGTGATCTTGTGATGAATTAATAATACACGGACGTTTAGTAACTAAAATTAGAGATAGGCAGTTGTTTTTCCGCTTGGGTAATATTTCCACTATACTTGGTTTGAACATAAGCTTGTAATTTGCCGTTGATTTTTATTACGTGAGTTATGGAAAGTTATAGGTTATGTTGCAAAAATACTCTGTGCCACCTGAATCTCTTGCAACAAGCATTTTCAAGCGAGTTTATGAAGAATCTGACAGTGAAAGTTAAAGCGCAGGGCATGTTTCTTATGCAGAAAGTGAGTATTCTTAATGAAGGTTTTGATCACCGATATGCCACCCAATGAAATCCTAAACATTGTACGGACATTTTAGATTGTTAGGAACGTACTACCACATTTCATATTTTTATGTAACTTTTAAGGATTTAACTATTTTTGTTAATACATTTCATGTTTATTAACTGTGGTTTTCTTTTGTTATTGTGCATGCGATATGTATGTGTATATTTTACAGTTGTAAGAGGAGCTTGGCCAGCTGTTCAAGTGAGTTTTTCAAAAGGTAGGTCCGTGGTGTTGTAATTGGCTCGCTGACTAGAATACTGCCAAGGTTATAGTCGAAAAGTGAACCCGTTATGCTTCCACTTTTTCTCGGTGGGTCCGCCTATGCATTTCTCCCTAGTATGGAATTGTGGTGGCTCCTTATCATTTTAGATCTGTTTTTCGTTTATTGGGTCGTTGTCCTGTGTGATCTCGTGTCGGACCACCCCTCGTTCCACTGAAGTTTAGTCGGCAACTCTTTTGTAACAGGCTGGGGCAGCGCTCCTATGTATTTCATTCCCGATTGTGAGTTAGCTTATGCGCTAGTCGTTTAGCTTTGTTTTCTTTGTCTTAATATCAGTTTAGCTTGTAACAAAAGTTGCAACTGATACAGCTTTAATTTCGGCGATGGTTAAGTGTGGTGGAAAGTGGAAGTAGCACACTAAACCCATAGCCATCTGTGTCCGCTAACGTGTTATATAGCCGTTCCAATTCACCTAAAGCCAGGTTCTGAGAAAGTAGGCCATGGGTACTCCCTGCGGTACAATCTATTAGATTAGTTAATGACAGTTGACGTTTTCGAATTTTGAGTGTTAAAAAGGTAATTTTTTTACTTTTATAATTTAAATGCTTGCTAAAACTGGGGAACAGTTGTTCAATTTTACTGATTTCATTACTATTGTAAGAACTAATTCATGTACCTCTTTCTTATGTGTAGGTATTTCTTATAGTTAGAAATTGCACAGCTTCTTGCGTTATATCTGCTATTTTCTGAACGAGTTCAACAAATAATTATTTGGTTTTGGTAAATTTCCACGATTTTTGAGAGTTGTTAATTGTAATAAAGGTCCTAGAATAGTGCAAGGAAGGAGCACGATACAACTTGCACAGTTAATTTTTTTGTTGCAATTTGATTATGATGTACACTATGTTAAGTATTTCATAAAATTTGCCGTTTCGCTTGTAGTTGCGTATTGTACTATGCGCATTTCAGAACTCTTGGAGCGTACCTCCCCGCGCCACTTAAGCTCTGTCTGTCAAACTGACTGCACGCGGGCAGGTCCACTCCGAGAAACGCTAATTCATTGTTTACATGTTAAAATGTTCGTGTGTTAATTTATTGCAAATAAATTACCTACTTTGCTTTCAACGAGTGTATAATTTAGTGAAGAATAAATCCATACAGTCCACTACAGTTCAATCCGAGCTCGCAACCTGAAATTTCCAACATTGCGGAAAACTGGAAGCTCCCCAACACACTAAATTACACTATGCATATTTGCATCCCTATGTAGGGTATTTATTATTTGGCATGTCCTTTGGCGGAGTCTCAACCTCAACTTTTGTTACATTTTTTTTGTTAAATTTGCACTTTATTCCATATTATCGACTACATAATAACAACTAATAATACTAAGATCATAGAAGCAGTTAGTTACACATACACCCGGAGGAGGGCTCTGAAGGGAGGACCTGTAAAAAATTTTAATACCCAAAATGGAGTAGCTATGTCTACACGTCAGCAGGTTAGAATGAAGCTGGCCATGCCATATCAGACTTGCTTTGGTACTTTGACAGGGATGTTAAACAACAAAATTCGGTAGGTACCTACCTTCTCAAATATCGAAGAGGAAAGTTTTTAAAGTGCCGGAATTATCTTGGTATTGTTATAAGATATTTAATAAATATCAATTTTTTATGATAACCTTAATCACTGTGTAAGTCTATTCATTCCAATAAAGCGTATGAGAATATCAAATCTTCATCCCAAGGATCTTATTCAGAAAAAATTGCGCATAAAACTTTTTTAACCACTACACGTAATTCTGATTATGCCGCGTTTTCACACATCCGTGCTCTTTGCAAAGCTGAATATGATACGCTGCGCGGAAGAATTTGGTTTTTCCGAAAAACGCACAATCTTCTAGAATAAGATACCTGGAGAAGGATTCTTGGCGAGTGCGTTCTTCGATTACAAGAGTTTGTCGAGGGCAGCTGTGCTCGCGGAGAAACTTAAGCTTCCTGTAGTATTTGAATGGCTTAATCTAGTAGGCTATTTCCTAGCCGTCATTTTGTTTCTGTTAACAATTGAGGCGTACGCTCTGCGGCGTCCTTTCGAAACGTACGTGAGGCCGATTTCTATTTCTGGTGAGATTTTTCATTTTAGTTTATTCGTTCTGTGCTAATTCAGTGGTAATTAGGCCTGTTGTTGCCATCCCCACGACGTAATGTACTCATCTTTGGGCATGCAGTCCTGACGACGCGGCGGTTGTATTGGGATTTTCGCGTACGCCGGCAGCTCGCGTTTTAGGTCTACGAATGTGCAGATAATTTCTCCAGGAATGCCAAGTCCTGCAGACACCTTCCCAAGTGATCGCTTCCGAGGTCGTTTGTGAAACCATAATAAAAACAGTAAGTACATACAACTTATATTTCAGCGTTGTTAGTGTCGGTAAATGGCATTTGCCACTACCGTATTGTGTGTTTTTAATGAGAAGGTCTTCGAATAGAATACACCGCACGTGTTTTCACATATGGATAGTTGAAATTGTGTATGTACCCTGTAAAAAACCTCTCGCAGTGTGTCTTTGGACACCGAGCTCACAATAATTTATACAGTTTTATGGCAGTCAGGTGAGCTACGTTTCATAATATTAGCTGGATGGTTTCATGGCATCCAGATGTCAATTTTTACCGTTTTGTTGCTGGCGTGAGCGCTTTTAATTTGTTGTTTTTGCCACATGTGTGATCAAAAATCGTTAAAACCCTTCACCACACGAATATTTAACAACTGCTAAATACGTATTCCGACAGCCAAGCTGTCATCAGCAGTAGCTACGAAAATTACACACCAAAATGGCAACGATATGCTCGTGACCAAATCACAAATGGAAGTGTTATACATGTGTGATGTTGAATTTTACTTGTGTCATTTTGATTGTGTTTGACTACAAATGTACTTAATACCGTGAGATCATTAAAAAACGGGACAGAGAGTGCCATGTTTAAAGACAGAAATTCCAACGCACTTTCTTTGAACATTTACTGTAAGTTTTGAAGTTTAATAAAGCTTATGTCTTGTTTGAGGTTAAGTTAATAAATTAACAAATGGCTGTTAACCAAAATTCGAATCTAAAACAGAAATTTCATGGCACTCTGTCCGTTTTTAAATGATCTCACGGTATTTGCGCAGCAGAGCACCAGGTTTTACCTGGCACTGAGTTGTTTTAATAATATTCCATAAATTACGATTGATAATTGTTACATTGTTTGAGTATTAAAAGTCTATTTACTGTCATTGGTTTATATTTTCTTTGAGCATTTGTGCTACAACCCTTCATGAACCTGCTCGTTTCTTTTTGGAGATTTAGGTTGAAGTTAGAGTCATCCAAGGTAAGTGGTAATTTGTTTTGATAGCAAGGCGCCCATTTTGTATTAAAATTAAATGAATGTTTTGTAACCTTAAGAACCGCTGCCTGGTTCTTATTCACGCTATATTCTACCGATAGTTAGAGCTAGCTAGGTTTGTACTCACCTTTTGTTTAAAGGCGGTACAACTTACCTGACCTTTCAATAACTCTAACCTATGAAAACGTCAAATGTCATTTTGCTGTAAGTAACAGAAAACAATCAAATGAAAGAAAACGCTTGAATGAAAGAAAACGTTACTAAAAAATGTTTTTTGCCAATAAGATAATGGCTCTTGGTGTTACTGCTATAGAGGGTGTTTACCATTTGCAAATTAATAACTTCGGATTTTTGTATATTATTATATTGTCAGAAAGCCCCCCACAGTTGGGGAAATTTTTTAGTTAGTGGTGCTAATTATGAAATTCGCGTTTAGGCCCGTTAGGAAGCGCTAGAAAGCGTCCCGTTATGCTACGAACCGCCAAGCTCGCTTCAATACTTGCAGTGTGCGCAGGAGTACAGGCATACCCTGAAACCTTTATTTTCCACCTGGACCGCTTCCACTGAAATTGTTTCGCGGATGCCTAATGCTTTTTGCTCCTGAGCGGCTCCAGAATCCAGAGTTCCTGCGAGCATGGTTCCTGTCGCTCGATGTATCCTGGTGAGGCGACGCCGTTACGGTCCCGGAAACCAGATGGCCATGGCGGCGTTAAGAAATTAACTCTATTTTACAACTTTTAAATTTAGTTTTGAGTTACGAGTAAGATAGTACTAAGGGAAGCTCTAGCGCTTAAGGCAGCCAGCGAAAGATTTTGATAATACATACTATGTTTTATACTAATACCTATCGACAGACTTGCTTTATATTTTTCAGGATAGAGATTAGGTTTTCACCAGCGCCTGAAAGGGTGCATATCAGATAGGATGATTTTTTTGCTGATTGATCTTGCGCAATTCTAGTACCTGTATTATGATTAGGAACTCTGATACTACATATTAAACAAGCAATTTACTCTTAGTCAAAACTGCAATAACTTTAAGTTTAATATTTATGTGCCAATTTTAAAAGAAATTGTACCATTTAACTCCAGGTTCTTTTACATTGACGTGCCTGGTTTATTAATAAAGCATCGGGGAGGCTATTTAATTTAATTTTGTTTTTATATTCAGCTGTATTTAAACAGTTTTAACTGTTCAAGTCTCGCTATTATACCCTACTACAGGTATATTCTGTTTTATTTGACCTTGCCGATACCTGATCCCTTTTTTAGTAAAGTTAGTGTAAGCTAAAGATACTACACGGTGAGTTTTATTTAGACTGTTACTTAGGCTGGGATTGTTGTCGTGGTTGACGATCAGCGCCCTTTTGTAGCTTGTTTTATTTCTTATTAAATTATTAACCTTACAAATCATCGCCTGATCCTTACCCATTACAATAAATCGCCGAGATTTTAGCTAGTCCTCTGGGTTGTGACCGTTTTTTTTAAATTAAAAAGCGGTACAGCTGAAACTGTTTTTATATTCAAACTCGAATATCTGAAAAACCTTCGTTTCTACAACTTTTATTAAGCCTTAAAACGGTAAGTAATGTAATGACTAAATATTAAAACAAATGCTCGAGGTTCACGATGGAAGTTGAATTCATTTGAAGTATAAAAAAAATGTATTTCTAATAAATTAACAGTAGCATAGTTCATAAATATTAAAATAAATTAACAAACAGCACACCAAGATAAGTTCAAAAAATAACTTAGACTCCTGTATATTTTCTGATCCAACTGCGATAAGCAGCAACACTTGTGTACACATCGGGATTGCCGTTAGCACAAGGAATACCCCAGGAGACAACACCGTGTTGTACGCCTTTGCAAATCAATGGGCTACCAGAATCCCCTTGACAAGCGCCCTTTCCAAAACCTTGGAACGTGCATACATTGGTGCTGAATATTGGATAACCGGGCAAGTAGCTCTGGCATTGAGGAACGGTGATAGATTTAAGGGTGATGTGTTGTAGGCTGTTGGGAAATACAGATGAAGAGGCACTGGTTGTGCCCCAACCTGAGAGCACGCAAGATGTGCCTCCGGCAGTAACACTGCTGGCAAGGGCAACAGGTCGGACGGTCTTGGTGTAGGTGATAGTGCCGGCGACCCGGAGAAGGGCTATGTCGTTTATGTTGTTTTGTTGGTTGTAGCTCTCATGGGTTATTACCTGAGATATGCTGTATGGATATCCACCAGAGTTGAGCAAGTTTGTTCCTACCACTATTGTTATAGCATAGGCAGATGTTCTGCAATGAAGGCGCAATATAATAAATATAGAATAAATTATTTGGACAAGTATGCACCCAACTATAGTGAATATTTGGTTATGATGAATGGATCTAAAGTTACTCCCCAATTTTCTGCATTTGTGTGTTCTGGTAGTAACAGCTCAGTGACATAATTGAATTTGTAACTCTAAACCATTACAACTTACCCATAGACACAGTGGGCTGCGGTTAAAATCCACGAAGGGCTGAGGATCGAGCCACCACAGAAATGTTTGTTCTGGGTTGTCCTTATAGAAACTTGATATGGGTATTGGCCGTCCTTTGCTGCCGAGCCGCCTACAATGCGTTCCTCTATGCCGCCCTGCTCTTCGGTCAGAGGCAAAGCTGCAAGTAGAAATATTTTATAAAACCATATACAAATAATCGGTAGCCTACTATTTCAAATCGTTTTTCAATGTGTGCTTGCTTACCAACAGAAGAACAAAGCACGAACGCTAGTAAGATGACTAGTTTCTCCATTGTGATTGCTGTTGTTGGCTGTGTCAGGGCATTTATATGGTTTTTATTTGCTTAAATCGGAGTTAAGTGGATTGATTTTAGGAAATTAGATTGTTGTGATTAGCTGTGAGTCGGTAAACAGAAATACCCGTGCTAGTCATTGTTTTAATTTCCGATTAAAAGTTTCTACTTTGAACGCCCTATTTTTTTATCTAAGTTATTCCACTTCAAACATGAAATTATTTATAGTATCTTGCTGCAGATAAGTAACTTGGATAAGTGCTAGTAACAGGAAGTTTCTAGAAATTTAAAGCCTTACTTAATCTTGTAATCAAAACAATATACGGTTGTAGTTGGTAGACAAATACCACTTATTGATAAAATCTTGTTGATTTATGATTTAGTTTTCTGTGGATTTTAGATTGCAGTTCAATTTGTAGAACCAGGGTATATAAATCTATTTTCGTGGTGCTTGTTCTTTGGTTTAAATTGCTTATCTCTAAGAATTCTAGACAATGGTAAAAATAGCTCACTTTTAGTTTCGATGAATTTTATTTTTGTTCAGCACAAAAATACCAGCTTTGGCTTGAAATTCTCTGTAAATAAGAAATCTTTAGAAAAATGATAGCAATTATTTCAGTGGGAGAATCTAACTCATTGAAGAGCATTTCTGAATCAGATTTGGCCAATGAAATAACGAGGGGTGAAATATTTTTAATTAAGATTTCCTATGTTCTACATAGTCTGCCAAAGTAATTTATGTGCTTACTGTAAGAAATCTTACAAAATACTCCATAGGATTCTATCGAAAATCGTACGACACTCATTAATGACCAATAGAAAAATTAGTTCACGAGCCGTAGCCCAGACAACAACAAAATTTCTTGGAAATTTTTTGTAGGTAGACATTGCTTCTTTTTAGGGTTTGTGTCGTTACGATTTTCTTACCGAATCTGCATTCGAGCATTAATTCATATCCGGAAATTATTTATCGTGCATTCCAACAACGTCCTAATTTGCCCTCGCGCCCCGCTCGGGCAAATTAATACGACGTTGTTGGAACGCACTCAAAAAAAATTCCGGAAAGAATTAATGCTCTTATGAGATTATGGGCGGTTGCAGAAAGCAATGTTAAGTCTCGTGTTAGCTAACATCGCGTCAAAGTGAACAAAATCGCATCAAATTTTGTTTACCAATGTATTAGTTACCATAAAGATTTGAGATTTGATGCGATTTTGTTCACTTTGACGCGATGTTAGCTAACACGAGACTTAACATTGCTTTCTGCAACCGGCCCTATATGTGACAATATTATGAGGGTAGATAATTTGTGAACTTCATAACGTCATAATCACCATCTGTAAAACACGCTATCAATAAAAGTAACATCTATATCTGCGTATTTTATATAGTTATATTAATTTCCAAAGTTACCTTTCTTTCTTAGTTTTGACATTTTGATTAATCATACTACTTGCATATGACTTTTTGTATAAGAAAATTTGGGGCTTTATCATACACAGCAACTTTATCCATAACCATGATGTTGTAGTTGACAGGAATGAAATAAAAACACTTGAAAAATATACATTGAAGAACTTTTCAAATATGACAGACCAGAACCACATCAAGAAAAAGCAGAAAATGTTTCCAATAGCAAGTGCAGAAGTAGTAAATGAAGGATGGTACGGCGCCGGGTCTAGACAATTTCCAAGCTTTTTGACTTTTGAATATAAAACCTTAGGAAGGACTGTCGTCAACTTGTAGCATATGATTGAACTACGACGGAAGTCGCCATTTGTAAAACCCATTGATGATTCATTATTGTGAGTTAGGCCGGTTTCGCTGTGAACAAACTTGTGGTGAAAAATGGTTAGTTGTGCTTCTTGAGTGTGTGTCCTCAAACACCTACAACTACAAGTAAAGGAATAACGTTCCTTCAGTAAGTAATAATTACATGCAATCAGTACAATGTAAACAATGTACATAACCTAACAAACTTTCACCAGTGGCGTAGTAAGTATGTTTGAAAAAGAGTTTATTCTCTACTTAAACTTAACAGTTTTGCTACCCCTTTGTCTCGCGACGCCACTGGTCAATGTAAGCGGAAACACCTATCCGCCATATTGAAGACCCAACTTGTTCCCTATTTTTATACGAAACGCTCTTTCCTGAGGTTTTATATTCAACGGTTTTGACACTTATAGACAGCGAAGTGGTTAATCAAGATATTCACTCTTGTATACAACAAGGGTACTACCCCACGGTTTAAGTCAGAATTGATATAACGTATGAAGCCAAAAAATGCGACAAATATAATTAGCTCTATAAGCCACCTATTGAAAATTATGTTAAATGTCATACCCACACGAATTTATAAAACATGCGGATAATAGATATCGCCCACACAATTTGGATGCAGTGATGCAGTTGAGACACGAAAAGCTATATTTAGTGCCCACGTCCTATTCCAAAGATGAAGAGATCTAAACTATGATGTTCATGCCTGTTTTATGGACTACAGAAAAACGTTCGACTGTGTACAACATTACAAGATGATAGAAATGTTGAAACATATAGATATAAATGAAAAAGACCTAAGAATTGGAATTGGAGTTACATAGCCAGAAGAAGACCAAACTGAGACCGTCAAGGTTTTGCATAGAGTAAGACAGGGTTGTGTGTTGTCGTCACTATTATTTAAAATTTATGTATATAAGTCTTGGACAATACACAAGATGATACTCTGGAATTCGGACACCACTTAAAGAACGCCAGATAAGTTTATAATGAAGACCTTGGACAGCGTCATTTTTAGTAATTAGTTTTATAAGTTATTTAATTTTGCCTTGTGGGTAGTGCAGAAAGCGTGGGTCCGATCTATGCTTAAGTATATAGACTAAGAGCACATTAAACGGGAAGTATATATTGCTCTGTATATTACAAGTCCAGTTCTCTTAAATACGATTACTTATGTAACGTTATGTACACTTTTAAATCATAAAATAATAATTGAATAGTGCAGAACTGTGTCGGGGAAGACTACTAACCCACGCTGCCTCAAGACGTTAGCAGTTACTGCGACACGGAATCGGCTCGTGGTACTGCAAGCTGTATTCGGCGGTCGTTCCTGCAACTAAACAGTTAAATATGGCTGCACATTTGTTTAGATTTGGTGGCAAGCCGGTGCCGGTAGATTTGTCGTTAGGACGCTTCCCGGGTGTGAATCGGGTAGTACTCGTGCTAGACGCTCTCTAGGGCTGCCTTTGACGGCCCCCAGAGCGATTCATTAAGCTAAATGTTTATCTTTATGTACAAACGCAAAAGTATTCGTTGTGTTTACTGCAGTGAGCGTGTATTTTAATATGACCTAACACCTTTAGGTAAAGCTTTTTGGTCATCCATCCAGACTATTACTCAAAATTAAGGAAGAAGTAGGTGCTTCAGTGATGTATTATTTAGCGCTTCTGATCCTTGGGACAACATAGACGGGTGGAAGAGCATTGCCTAAAGCATTATAATTCCAACGAAAGTTACGAACTCGCCTCTTTCTCCTGAAGATACTTGTCTTATATGCTTTTTTTCCCTTTTGAGCTACCACACGTGGAGGCCTCATGACTGTTGTGACACCGCAAAAAATCATTTTAAAGTAAACCACTTTATACCGTCAAAATTGGATACTCTCGTGGTTTATATTGTAATGAGACCTTACTCTACTTCGTGATAATACTGGGTGGCGTACGAGCGATTGACACATTTCATCTGGGATGCACCGCAAAACAAATGAGAATATGTAAGCCGTCATTTATTTGATTGTTAGGTACTTTATTTATTGCAGTTTCTGACAGGTATAACAAAAATCCCGTCAAACAATGAATACTTGGTCAATAGAACACCATTTTAAAACCATACGTTTTTTTTCATGAACTCAACTCGTTTTGGTTGCCGATTCTTTTTTGTGGACGTATATGCAAATCGTCCTCGTACCATTGAAGATTTAAAACAAGCAATCCGTAACGAAGTAGCAGCGATAGATGAAGAACCTTTGAGAAGAGTTTTTATGAATTTTCGAGCGCGCTTAAGACATTGTGTGAATCAAGAAGGAGCTCATCTGACTAATGTAATATTTAGGAAATAAAATTGCCATGTTTAAAAGCTTTATTTTGGTTTAATAAATTGTTGTTCATGTTTTTCTTGGGGAAAGTTAATTAACATCAAAATTCGTCAGTCGGCCGTGCGCCACCTTGTATGTTAATAAATAAATAATGTGTAGGAATAGAATTCAATATGTTGTTGTCAATCTTAGGGCTTATTAAAAATTTTACGCTTTGTACTTTACTGCAAAATAAGTGGTTTATTGCTTTTTCTATTTTATTTATTGGCAATCAAATTTAAAAATAAACGCTCAGGTCTAGCATGAGAAACTCTGTCAAAGGGTTAGGTTTTAATACCCAGTATAACAAATACTGTTGAGTATGATTTATGTACAAGTATGGCAAACATCCAAAATTCCCAATCTGACAGTTTAACCTCCAAATTTATGGGTACAACACAGATGAATGATCGCACAAAAATCAGCGTAATTGAAGTCAAAATTACCAACAAGCGACCAATTTCCCGTCAGGTAAATATGCAATGCAAATAGTAATGACGTATAATGTGGCTAATTTGGTCTTTTTTTATTCCTGACGTCAGAAAGGGACGCCAATAATTGGCCTGCAATTGTTTAACTTCCTGCAACTCAATCCAAATCTGACGCCTAACCGCAAAATTAAGGGACGCTATTGCAATAAAAATATTCAGGGACCCTGGGGCTGGAAAACTCTCTCTGGTCCTCGTACAATGTTTGTTCTTTAAGCTGTCTAAATCTGATTGACTTCCGGAACTGCTTTCCTGTTGAAATTTATCTTGAAGTGCTGGTTCACAAAATCAAACGACGCCACGGCTCCAAAGGCTTTATTATACTGCTTTCTGCATATATGGCTTAAGGACGGTCTACTCCACACGTAGCATACAGAATTCAGCTGGCTGCTAAGCCAAAAATGGTCGAAACTTAGCTCCGATGTTGGACCCACTTGGACAAACTTTGCAGAGCGATTTCCTCTTCACTGGGAGATTCTGACACGATGAAACTTTACACACAGGCACTCGGCGGACTGGTGATTAAACAAAAACAGCTTTTGGCCTCAACAAATAACTTTTATATTAAAAAATATACAATGTCAGGGAGTCAATCTTGCACACCTCTATTTCTTTTGTGGTTTGGGTTAACAACAAAAATAATCGAACATTAGGTATCTTAGCAACTAATTACAACTGTTTAGAAGTAAGTTTTGATACAATGTTATTTAGAAACTATACTGTTTGTCAATAATTGTCAATTGTAGCACTTTATCACTTTAAATCTCTGATTTTTGCACTTTAATTTTAAATAGCACCGTTTTTCACGAATTTTAATAGCACTGCACTATTGTTTGCTTTCTTATGTAGGTGGTCTTGTCGTTCTATGCTTTCTTTACACCGCTTTTAACATTTCAGCTGCGTTGGCGACTGCTGGCCTCGTAATTTTCTTACTAACGCATCATATAACTTTCGTAACGCTGCAAACATCTCTGTATCAATGCAAATTCACAATATTATCTTGACTTTACAATGCTAACTCTGTTAGTCCACATAAATCGAGAGCATATACCATTTATGAAAATGTAAGTTAAATGTAACCCCTTCGATACTGCTTTATTTAATGCTAACCTCTGTTAATCAAATTATAGCTGCTGCTAATCATATCCTGTGAATTTATTAGTGTATAATACTGACTTTAATGTTGCAATAAACAAAATATCAATTCTGAGCGTTTTTGAATTTTCTTTCATTTTCGTGTCTTAGTTATGCAACCAGGATTGCTGTGAGCATTAAACCATTACAATATAAAGGTTTAATTCGCGGAATTGAATACTCTCGCACAAGCTCTCGAGGATTAAACTATCCGCACATGAAACTTGTATCATAGTATAGAAAAGGGTTTTCTATACTATGCTTTTATTTTTTTAATACGTTAAACATCTATTTTCCAAAATAAAAGGTAATAACTGACCTGCTATTTTATTCTTTACTCATTTGTCCGGGATTTTACATTCTGGTATCTTCGATGCGTATTCATAAGCCATAATGTAATTCTGACAATTTCTTTATGCATTTCACCATACTTTCTTCTTCTGACACTGAAAACACTTGGTTCACAGAATGCTACGAAATG
This sequence comes from Agriotes lineatus, assembly GCA_940337035.1. Classification (NCBI taxonomy): domain Eukaryota; kingdom Metazoa; phylum Arthropoda; class Insecta; order Coleoptera; family Elateridae; genus Agriotes; species Agriotes lineatus. The sequence goes on from CALNHX010006671.1 coordinate 12,994, forward strand.
ACCTCTCTCCCTCTTCGTCAGTAGTAGACATTCCTGAATCAGAAGATTTCAAATAATACATTACTTGTTAAGCAGTCGATCAGAGCACAGGCAGGTGTGGCGTTCGTAATTAGAAAAGAAATTGTAAGAAAGGCAAGGAAACAGGAATGCATCTATGAAAACTAATTATAGAATTGCAAAACTCAACAACAATCACAGTAGTAGCAAAGAGCATGTAATTATATGCTCTTTGATAGTAGTAGTTTACCGTCCTAGTGAAAATGATTTAGCAGCTGATAAATTTCGGAATGATATACAAAACACAATAGAAACATAGAAAGGATACCTAATTGTGATAGGAGATTTCAGCTCAGGGGTTGGTACGAACGTAATAAGTGGAAAGAGCAAAGAGGTAATCCGACCGTACAGAGAAAGAACAATAAATAAGAATGGTAAGTACTAAAAAGTTACACTACTTCGAGCGTCGGGTTTTGGTGGGAGGGGGTGGAAAGGTGGTAAAATGGTAGGTTTTAATAGTTTTTCGCAAATATTTTGTTAACTACGCGGTTTAACTCTAATCTACATTAAATTACGAACAAAAATCGCCCAGTACATAATCACGCTAAAGTGAACGGTTCCGGAGGTATGGAGGGGGTAAGGATGTCCATTTTTCAACTTTTTTTCAGATTTCTTGCGAAAAACATTGAATTATCACTATGTAAACTGAAGGAAATCAACAATATTAGAATAAATTATATGTATTTATGTAAGTGGATGTATATTGCATCCCTACTTTGTCATAGCCCCTATATTAAGGATATGTGGAGAGGGTAAAAATTAAATATTCCCCATATTGGCAAAAAAGCTATAATTTTTTATTGAATAACAATGTAGTCATGTTAAATGCAATCTTAAATTAATGTAAAACATGAATCAGGATTCAGTCCTCTCCAAACACCTCACCATCCTCTTCTACTTCCTCGTCAATGATGATCGTGTCCTTATTAACACATTCCAGGCCTGAGCAATTGCCGCACATGCTTGAACAATTCAGACCACTCTTCTTGCACTCGCAGTTACGCACGCATTCGTCTTTGCATGCGCACACGATGAGGGAAAGTAGTTCCTGGGGAGCAGCGGGACGTGCTGTTGCATGTGGTCTCAGGTGTTCCCCGATCTTCTTCCACCCCCACTCCAGCGGATTCTTGTTCTCATTGAGCCACTGCCGCACCTGGTGGTAAGCTCTGAATGAATGCTGCCTGGAAGCTGCTGAAGTGGGGGAAGTGCAGCCAACTTGAACAACGAATGTACAGACTGTTTTGCAATGGCCTGCAAGTAATACTGGTAGCGAAGAGCATCCAAATCTTCAGTCTTCATTGCTCCAAACATGGCAAGAAGGAAATGCTTCCCAGCATCAGCCACTGCACTCGGGTCAGCTTTGGGGTAGTTGAAGGCAAGAAGCTTCGTGCGTAGAGCCTTGTTGGCCTGCACTTTTCTAAACGGTGCGATTTTCCCCTTCTTGTAGATAGCTGAGACAGTTGGTGGTATGAATAAAAACGAAGTAGATGCTAATGCTACAATTTTAAGGATCTACTTCGAAGTATCTGCTCCATCATGAAGCAACTGGTCAGTTCCGGTAGTATTTGCTTAACGTCGAAGTATTTACTACACCCCTTGTAGTATCTACTTTTATTCCGTAGTATTTGCTTTAAAATGTGTAGCATCTTCTCACTTTGACTTCTGCTCGATAATTTGCAGATTGTTGAAAATTTTCATTTGGATCGTTCAAAAATTTGGTGCAATTATGTAAAATAAATCCATACATAATATATCGTCATATTCTATCAGTTTTAATCGGATTGTAACATGTTGAGCAAACGAAAATGAAATCAAGCTTGGCTTTGAAGTATTTGTTGTATGAATAATATGTTGGTGGCACTGTAAGTCTATGTCAAATTCGAGGTTAGCAGGTTAGGTTTTGCGTCAGTTTTGACACAGACTGACGAAAAACCTAACCTGATAACCTCGAATTCGACATAGACTTACAGTCTAACCAACATATCATTCATAAAACAAATATTTCAAGGCCAAGCTTGATTTCATTTTCGTTTGCTCACATGTTATAATTTAACACTAGAAATCTTCTTTTTAACTGTCCAAAGCATCTTTCTATAATAACAAGTTCTCTTGTATGTATTTTATTAAAATATATTTCAATATTTGTTGAAGGAATTTTAAATGGTGTAAGCATCCAAGGAGTTACAGCAAATCCGAAATCACCCAAAAGACAAACTCTTTCTTGATTGTTATACAGAATAGGGTAGATGAAAGAATTGTACCATATTCTAGAATCGTGGACAGATTCAGGCTATGTTGCATCAACGCTGGTAAACATTTCTGTACTGTTATACGTGGCTTGTACATTTTTTACTTCCCTCGTTTTCCTTTATTGACATTTATTTGCAATCTTCCATAGTAGCAATAAGCAAATCAGATAAATACAGAAATGTAACACTGCACTAGAAGTAACGTGTGAGAGAATGTCCTTTGACATTCCTCGTTGTGATTAACTTATATAAATAATTACAATGAATACTACCTAAGTTAATTAGTAACGTGTGGGTAGATCTAGCGGATTAAAGCGTTACATGTACATTGAACCTAAAAGAAAAAGGGATTTAAAAAATGCTTGAAAAGTTATGCTTTATGTAAAGTTACCGGAATATTTTAAGTTATAAAATATCATCATTGTAGCGTTGTTTTGCATTATACAGAAGGGGCCATAATTATATATAACAGCAATAAGTTAACATGAACAACAAAATAAATTGCTTAAGTAAGAAAGAGATGACCATACGTCATGCCTACTCGAATATTTACTACTATGTTTATCTCTTTCTTACTCAAGCAATACGTGTTATTTTCTTGTTCATGTTATCTCATTGCTGTTATATACTGGGTGTCCGTTCTCAAAGTCGAACATAGGCGATTAACATTGTATTGAATGTTTTTCCCGATTCCTGCTCGCCAATTCAACTTACAGGGAAGGTAATGGTATCAATGGAAAGATAAAATTATTACACATCAAATGATACCAATAATAATATTCAAGATGCGGTTTTTATTTTAAAATATTAATTTAAAACTTAAGAATTTTTAAATATGCTATGACCTGCTTCTCAAGTTCGATAGCTTTAGTAAAAAGAAATTGTAATTAGTTGGCATAAAACAGGTATTTTCTATCAACGTCTGTTAAAATTATATACAGAAAAATGAATTATTTCAATGAAGAACGAGTGAATGCACTAATGTTAATTCCCTATGTTCGACTTTGAGAATGGATACCCGGTATAATTGTGACCCCATCAGTATATAACAGCAATAAGACAACATGAACAACAAAATAGAATGCTTGAGTAAGAAAGAGATGACCATACGATAAAATTATTTTAGTAGGCATGTTTAGTTGACACATGTCATAATTAAATTAAGCGTCGAGCCTTCTCGAATATTTACTACTATGTTTATCTCTTTCTTATCAGTATATTTTTCTCCTGCGTATTCCATCCATTTTCAAACAAAAGCTACCGTAGCAATCTCAGTGAAGCTGCTATTATACCAACTTCGCTAACGTCAAGCAAATACTAAATTTCTTCTTAAAATCGAAGTATCTGCTGTACGAAGTCGGTACTTCAAATTGTAGTAAATACTTGAGTATTTTAACGAAAGTGCTACTTGGTGTAGTAGGTTCCAGAAAAATTAAAAGTATCTACTTTGAAATGTAGTTTCTTCTTAGTTTTGAAGTATATGCTTTATAGAAAATGCTAATACTTCTAGTATTAGCAAGTACTTCGTTTTTATTCATACCACTCAGTGTCACATCATGTGCAAGCGTATTCTGCCAAGAGAACATAATTTATTTACCCAACGCCTCGCTGCATGTCACAAATGGAGTACAGTTTTTCCTGTTGATTGTCTTTCTTCGGTACCACCATTTTCAATTTGTTCTCGGGGGGCGCGTGGACAGTCAACAAGACTAATAAGTCTGAGTCGTCGCCAATTACGGAAGCTCCAAGTCCATTCTCTGCTTCATCAATCGTTGTAAAAACTATCATTAAGTTAGCACCACCCGGTGCTTGATGTACTGTGCAACCAGCTCTTTGAAAGTGCACTGTGAGGAGAGAAATTAGTACCATTTTGTTCTTAGCACTAGCTAGAAAGTCATTTTGACCGGGAATTATATGAATTGGTTCTTCTACTTTCACTTCAAAGTGAGTGGTAGTCCGTGATCTGCGCAGGTGTTCTTCATCTTTTGTGTTTTCTTTCTCATATTTGTCAAAAACAACAGTAGCTTGTCCATAATGAGTAACGACATAACCGGTGTATTGCTCGCAAATCTACCTGGGCTTTGCCAGACCACACGATCAAGGAGGTGACCTCCATCAATGATGTAGGGCGCTTCCTCTGAATCTTAGGTGACCGATGATTCATTTGCCTCTGGCACCAAAACTCTCACCATTGATGATTTGCTTCCCTTCCTCATTAGATTAGATTCGTCGAAGATGGATGGAGGATAAGCACATAATTCAAATTGGACGATTTCTGCCAGCCTCTCATCACTCCTTACTATGAACACCATCCGATGTAAAGGGGTGTTAGGGTTCACACATACAGTGTCGTTGTTAATTGTCACTGACTTAGTGATCGAGGCCAGAGGCTTCACAGCTAACTTTCTCTTCAAGTGTATCTCACTGAATGATTTTCCCTCCATCTCTTTCAAGGCTAGTACTCCAATTTCAAACGCTTTATCACAATTTACGTTTTGATCTGCTGCAACCCCTGTTGATCAGGAAGAGAGTTCAAGGGGTTTTGAAAACGGGTTGTGCTCCTCAAGCCAAGAAATGTAAGTTTGCAAGTCTTTGGAATTTATTTTCTGCCTTGCCTCTCGTAGCTCTACGTGCTGATCTGCTGAAGAGACACCGCACACTCCCACAAATTCTTCTATTGCTTCGACTATTCGAGAACAGGTTGGCATGGAGTTAATCCAAGTTGAAAAAGTTGTCGCTGTGATTTCTTTCTCTCCGGTCAAGCCACCAATGCCACTCAAGGGTCCCATTAAAATCTGTTCAATGGTCATGTCACTCCAGACACCAAACCAAAACTTCTCAGTGCGTGGGATGGTAAAATAACCACGATTAACGAACAGATCTTGTTCCACAGGGTTCATTGAGATGAGAAGTTCCAGTGAGTTTTGTAGGTAAACGTGCGCGGATTTAGCGTAGTTGAGATGACCAGATGCATGGAAGACAAGGAGTATTTGTTGAACACAGTAAAGGTGGAGGAGGAAGTCTCCACTCCACTCTGCTCTAATAAACATTCGAACTAGCTCAACCATTTCTATGAGCTGAATCCACAGTTTTTGCGTTCGTCCTGATTCTTTCGAGTGTTGCAGTTGCTTATCAAACTTTCCACAAAGTTCTTCACTGCAGCTGACTGCATAATATCTTCAACAGGTGCATTACCACGCTTAAAAGCTGAATAGCTAATATTCAGCTCGTCTTTATCCACACTAATGCAAATCTCATTTGTCTTCAAAAATACAGTAATGAGTGCCTCTTCGATTAGGAAGAGAGCACGAATGACTCTGGAGTAGGATTTTCCCTTCATCATTTGTGGAACACTGACTTTGGCATAAACTGTCATGTACAACTCTTCCAAGCTACTTCCTGCCATAATGAATATGAATTCAATAGCTGACAAAAACGACATTAGCAGGTGGAAACCTCCAAGTCGAATAAAGAGTGACTCTAAAGGAGTGTCATCAGGTGCTGCAGCTACCATTTCACGAGCTTTAGCATACAGAGGCTGATCGAATGTCACCATCGTAATGCTTTGTCCATTGCTGGCACCTCTTTCGGCAGCTTGAAGAAGAGCCGTGTGTATTGTTGATGGGTTTGACGGAACCAAGTTAATGAATGGGAGAGGGACCACAACGGAAGTTTGGTACTCTTTCGTTGCATACAGTATTTCCATGCAGCCACTCTAACCAGGTTTACATTCTTCTGGGCCTTCCAACCAGGTTTTCCGCGGTTTTCGGTCATGTGGTGTGGCCTAATAGATGTATTAACTGTTAATGACTTATGATTTTTTCCTTGTCTTGTACATGTTGGTTTACAGGGTGACTTCGTCACTGTGTCAAGATTGATGTAAGGTGAGGCCCGAACGTGGTGAATAAGCGTTGCAGGTAGGTCGGCGCGTCTGTTGCTGCGCTGCTGTTTCCAGAGTTAGTATTTAAGTATTTTTGTCCCGTTTGACGTTCAAGGTTCGGTTAAGCATGGGCCCCCTTAATTGGACCTTGTGACGCCCTTTTCCTTTTGTAACACCCTATACATATCGACGCACTTGCCCTGTGGCGTCTCGGTTTTAGGACCACGCCCTCTTCCTGAGCGCATTTGAGCCGCGGCCTTTAGCCTGTTTTTTACGATTTCCAGGGTAAGTGGGCGCGTTTTCCGGACTTGTTTCGGTATATGACACACTCTCTCGTGAGTGTCGTTAAATCAGTTTCATACTGTAATAGACTGTTGTAATTGTAGATATGTTGACGTTGTCAAGGTATTTAAAAAACAATGAGTTATTATTAATAAATAGCTATTTAAGTAACAAGGAATGTAAGGACTTGTTAACATTTGAGGTAGGCAAGTACAAGCCAAGGCGAAGCCGCGGCTGGTTGCCTGCCGAAAATGTTAATAGACGATACATTCCGAGTTATCTTATTATATTTTTCTTGCTGCTTATCGAAATTTTCCTAAATTTTTGAAAAAATCGTTTAGTTTGTCACCTGTCACCAGGATTCGTTTTCGTGAGTCGTATAAACAAAACGTCTAAGTCTGCATATTGCTTTGCTAATTTTATTATCCTAGGAACTTACTAATAATATTAAGTTCCGTTGTCAAGAGAAAGCAGCAAACAAATATAATCACCGACTTACACGTTTTGTTACTAAAGCTGTATCACTGACTTACATGATCAGCAGAGGGAATAGTTATTTACTATACAAGTGGGATAACAGCACCATTAATATACGTGTGTGTAAGTTACAAACGAGTGCGTAGCACGAGTTATGTAAGCACACAAGTATATTAATGATGCATTATCACACATGTATTGTACAAAATTTTATCTACGACTGCCTAAAATTGAGAAAAGTGCATTAAGAGAAATGTCAGATCTGTCATTTTCAAAAATATTTTAGTAGGTAAATGTCATTATGTCATTCATTTGACACTATTTCAGTTACGTAATGAAGTCATTACACAACTCAGTTGCGTAATGAAACCATTACATAACTGAGTGGTGTAATGAGCTTCATTACCTAACTGAAATAGTGTCAAATGAGTGACGTAATGAGTTACTTATCCCACTGGAGTAGATAAAATATATTATCTGTCAGTGAGTGTTCTCAGGTTTTACATCCGAAATTTATCCAATTCTAGACATTTGGCGCCCAGACGTGGAGCAGCACGATTTGTAGTTATATACGAGACTGTGTAGAAGATTAATATGGATAAGATTAAAAAATCAAAAAATTTAATGCGAGGCTCACTTTCGAGATATGTCAACTCGCTGAATAAATTATTAGCCGCAGAAGTTTCAAATTTTGTTGAAATACGTGCTTTAATGAATACGGTTAAAGCAGTTTGGAGAGATCTCTGAGAAAAATATGCAGAAATATTCGAATTAATGATCGACATGGAAGTAGAAGATGGCATTCTTGAAGCAGAGTCGGTTAGCAAGAACGAATATCGCAGAAAGTACGAAATAGTCAAGGTTATATTCTCTGATCTTGAATCTAAAATGAATTATAATAAACAAGATAGGGGGCAGTAATGCTTTAGAATCCTCATACAAACACGCCTTTTATCGAAAGTTTAAGCTTCCTACCATTGAATTTAGAAAGCTGAATGGTGATTTAAAGGAATGGCTGCCTTCTGGAGCCAGTTTAAACAAATAGATGATGATCAGAGCATAGCACTTGAGGATAAGTTTAATTATTTGTTTCAAGTAACAGCACTTGGGTCCCGAGCTAGGCAAGTTATGGAAAGATTTCCACCTTCAGGAAAAAATTATATGTTAGCTAAACAGGCTCTCCAGGCACGGTTTGGGAGAAAGGATCCTCTTATTGAAGTTTATATTAGAGAACTTATAAGCTTAATTTTGGATAATTCTAGCTCCTCTAAATGTTGTTTGTCTCAGTTGTATGATAAGTTCACATAAGGTCACTTGCGTGCCTTAGAAACATTAGATGTAACAACGGGGAAATGTGCATCTATTTTGTGCCCGTTGATAGAATCGTGTACGACAGAAGATTTTCTCCGAGTTTGGCAGAGAAGTTCATCTTCGAACGTTATGGAAAAGGCAGAAGTTCGTCTTACTGTGCTGATGGAGTTCATGAAACAAGAAGTACAGAACGAAGAACGTATTTCCGTAGCGAAGGCAGGTTTTGGGATGGTTCAAGGGAAACTGAATAAGAAGAGAGAAAACTTAAGATTCCCATCTGAGTTGGATATACCCACTGCAAAGGATCTTCTTACTACTCAAGAAAATAAACCAAGTTGCATTTTTTGTATTTCGGGAAAGAATTCCAGTATAGACTGTTTCAGGGCTAGAAATATGTCGTTAGATGAAAAGTTGCAGATTATAAGAGAAAAAAGGTGCTGTTTCATTTGTGTGAAAGCCATCACGCCGACCCATAACTCCAGGAGATGCCAATACAGGCGAAAGTGTGCAATATGCAATAAAAAGCATATTTTGTTGCTTTGTCCTGATTATTAGAAAACTAAAACTTTCAAATCTATTTCAGAAAAATCAAACGTTGAAGACAGTGTACCTAATGACAATGCTTTGGCCAATGTTACATGCGATACAGGTGTACTTCTCTCTACTTTGTTGTTTTGTTGAGAGGAAATGACTGCCAACGGCCGGTAAGAGCTGTCATAGATACCGGATCTCAGCGATCCTACATCTTGAAACAGACTGCGGAGGAAATGAAATACCATCCAGTCAAACAGGAAGCAGTGGTTCATTCGTTATTTGGAGGGAAAAAAACAAGTATCTGCATGCACAATAAATTCAGGGTTCACATCTCTAACATAGATTATAGTTATCGTTGCAATTTTGAGGCTATGGACCAAGTGAATATTTGTGGGAATTTACCTCATGTACCTAAGGGAACTTGGATGAAAGAACTTGCATATACCAACATTATTTTTTCTGATGTTTTCGAAGATGCTGGAACAATAGAGATATTAATCGGTGCTAATGTTGCTGGAAAATTCTACACAGGTAACCGGAAGGAGTTATCCTGCGGACTCGTTGCAGTAGAGACTCAGTTAGGTTGGACGATCATCGGAAAAGTTCCTATGTGTACGTCTAAGGGTACTATAGCTATGGTGGTTAAGAATATGCTTGTTAATGATATTAATATTGCTGACTTTTGGAAACTTGAATTAATCGGCATTACTGATTCTTCAGAGAAGAAGACAAATATGGAGTTACATACTGAAGCTTTACGACATTTTTCAGAAACAGTGACAGTAAGTTCTGAGGGCAGATATGAAGTGAATATGCCTTGGAAGGAAGGTCATCCACGTCTGCCTACTAATAATGAAATGGCTCTTAGGAGATTAAGTGCAACTGTCAGAAAATTGAAGACTGATGGCTGTTACGATGAGTACCAGCAGGTCCTAGATGAATGGTTGGAGGAAGAAGTTATCGAGAGGGTGTGGAAAACCGACGAAGGAGGACACTACTTGCCTCACAAACATGTAGTAAAAGAAAATAGTACAACCAGAATTCGACCCGTCTTCGATGCGTCAGCGCATGAGAAGAATTTCCCGGCATTGAACGACTGTTTGGATAAGGGGCTGAACTTGATAGAACAGATACCTCAGTTGTTGCTTCGGTTTAGGATGAAAAGAATTGGCGTGGTCTTTGATATTAGAAGAGCTTTTTTACAGATCAGCTTGCAGCAAAGCGACCGATATTTTTTACGGTTCCTTTGGCACGATAAGAAGGATAACTTGATTGTTTTTCCGACACAAGCGAGTTGTTTTTGGTGTTGTCTGTAGCCCGTTTTTACTGGGAGCAGTAATCCGCCATCATTTAACATCCGAGAAGACAAAGCATCAGCAACGTAGCAGTAAATATTCTCTGGCTATAGTTGATATACTTCTAAACAGTTTTTATGTCGAAAATTTGGTAACAAGCCTGGAAAATGAATCTGATGTGAAACAGCTTATTAGTGCAGCTAGTTCTTTAATGAATGAAGTAAAATTCGAATTAAGGGAATGGGAGTGCACAGAAATGGACAGCACTCAGAATAAATGTTGTACAAACGTTCTTGGTTTGACGTCAAACCGAAAACAGGATACATTAGAAATCAGTGATAACTGCTTGAAATTCTCTGAGAGTAAAGTCACTAAAAGAATTATTCTATCTATGGCTCATAAGATTTTTGACCCGATAGGTTTCACATGTCCAGCCTGTGGGAAATGTGGGCATCAAAAATTGGTTGGGATGACGAGGTTGATAACCAGAGAGATATAAGTTTTTACAGTGGGCTGAGAAATGGCATTATTTACATGATGTTAAAATTCCCCGGTGGCTTCCAAAGATTATTGGATCAGCTGAATGGACTTTTCACACGTTCTGTGATGCCAGCGAGTCTGCTTACGCGTGTGAAATTTTCTTGAAAATAGCAAGCGACTCTGGGGTCAACGTTTAGTTGATACAAGCCAAAACAGGGATTTCACTTAGGAAAAGTGTAACAACTCCACGACTGGAGCTACTTGCAGCTACTATAGGAGCTAGACTATATTCAAGTGTATTTGAAACACTTTTGGACTGATTCTTCCACTGTAATAGCATGGATTCTGAGGGAAGATAAATGGGCAACTTTCGTGTGGAATCGTGTAGAGATCAGAAAGAAGACAAAAGTAGATGAATGGCATCATGTCCCTGGTGCGCAGAATCTCTAGAGGTTGCTCAGGAAGACAACTTTTGCAATCCTCATGGTTGGAGGGACCCGACTGGTTGCGAAAAACTTTAGATAAATGGCACTCAGTGGAGAGTGTCTTTGATGAAGGGACTATTATAAAAGAGAAGAGGAAGTCGGTGATTTATTCTTTGCTGTGTACTCGTAAAATGTCCTTCCTGAAAGACTGGTATTATAGATACTTTTCGAAATTTGAAAAAATTAACCGAATGATAGCTTGGATTTACAGATTTCTTAATAATTGCAGAGTTTTTAATGTAGATCACGTTATAAAGAAGACAGGATCGCTTTCTGTTGATGAAATAAAACATGCGGAAATTAAGGTGTTAAAGTACATTCAGGAGGAATGTTTTAGTGGAGTTACTGATAAAAATATTGTCTACCTGCAACCGTTTAAGGATCACGGTGGAGTCATCCGTCTTAAGACAAAAATTTCTCACAGACTTGATAGCCATGATTTTAGATTTCCCGTTCTGCTACCTAAAGGGCATCCAATGGTTACACTTATTATAAGACAGGTGCATGAACTCAATTGTCATGTGAGAGTTCAAGGTGCCACTTGCCATATTAAGAGAAAGATTTTGGATAATGGGTGGAAGGAAGGCGATAAAATCAGCAATCGTAAATTGTGTTCTCTGCAAACGTCAACAAGCAAAACGATTTGAATCTCTTGCCATCCCTCTTCCTGTTGAACGTGTCCGTGATGCAGCTTTCGAAGTTACGGGTATTGATCTGGCAGGACCTATTTTTCTCAAGAACATACAAAAAGCTTGGATTTGTTTATTTACCTACATGTGCTGTAGTACGTGCTGTTCATCTTGAGCTGGTTGTGTCCTTGGGCACTATTGAATTCCTTCAAGCTTTGCGCCGATTCATCGCAAGGAGGGGTCGCCCTTAGGTTATATTTAGCGATTGCGGTCTCCATTAATTCCTATCTCTAGCTGTCAACTCCCATTCTGTAATATTCAAGCTGCGTAGGTCATCTTGTAATTCTTTTTTCCATTGGTTTCGAGGTCTCCCCCTTCTCCTTTTTCCTCCTATTTCTGCCCTGTATATTTTATTGGGTGTTCTTTGGTCGCTCATTCTTATAACGTGGCCTAGCCATCTGAGCCTCTGTGTCTTCACTACACCAACTATATTTGGTTCCCCATATAACTCATATATCTCATCGTTCTTACGCTTCCTCCCATTGTCCTTCAACATATTTTCCACCATATATTTTCCGCAGTATCTTTCTTTCCCACACTTTCAGCATTAATTCGTCACTTTTCTTTAATGTCCACACCTCACATCCATAGGTCACTGTTGGTCGCACAATTGTTTTGAACACTCTTATTTTTGTTGATCGCGAAAACACTAACTTATATATCTGATAATACTCCTGAGCCTACACCCATTACACCAGCCATGTTTATCCAGGACATACGAGAAAATGGAATACCTGAATGTGACGTGCTAGAAGCAAATGATCTGGACAAGAGGACTAAAAGACGCTATAAGTTGAAAGAGGATTTACGAAGCCGTTTTAGAAATAAGTATCTCGGTCGAAAATCGACAGAATTGAACTGGGTCAAGTTGTCTTAATCGGTTCTGACCAAACTAAAAGACTGGATTGGCCTCTTTCAAAAGTTGTTGAGTTAGTTAATCCCAGGAAAAGATGATGTTACGAGGGTCGTACGTTAAGAACATCTTCTGTTGAAGTTTTGCGACCTCTACAAAGACTCGATTCTCTGCTGGAAGCACAAGATAGCTTGAATTCTGCTTCTGAAGAAAAACTGATACTGTAGAGACTTGCTAAGCAAGATATAAAGCCTCGCCAACCAGAAGTGAAAACTAGACGCGGAAGAGTAATTAATATTCCTAGTAAATCATTAGATTAATGAATTTGTGAAATTGTATATTTGTATTGTTTTCAGCTTAAGTTAACTCCAAGTGTTCTGTTAACTTAGGTGGGAGGATGTTGTAATTGTAGATATGTTGACGTTATCAAGGTATTTAAAAAACAATGAGTTATTATTAATAAAAATATATTATCTGTCAGTGAGTGTTCTCAGTTTCTACATCCGAAATCTACCCAATTCTCGAGAGTGACCGATCTTTCATACTTCAAAACTTCCTTGTAAGGTACACAAACACCCACATTGCACAGAACATCAATCAAGATCCTTGAACCAAACTTTGTCAATAATTTGCTACGTTCTTTTAATTTTCTCGGGTGTTTGTCTCTTAGAAGTAGGCTGGATGATTTCCGATATCAGGACCTTGAGCACTTCAGGTACCAGTTCAGCTCCTCCACTAGCAATTTCATCAATTGTTGGAAACTGCAAACAGTCGTAACTTTTGGACTTGATCTCACGGCGAATAATAGCAGCCGCAGTGTTGATCACTCTTAGTTCATCTTGAGCTTTGTTTTCCGAGTTCCGATTTTTATACCAGTTGTCTGATAAAATGTTACAAGTTGTTCCGGAAAAACAAAGCACACTTTTTTCCTGGTAATACTGCAAAATGCAAGCTGTTACCGTAGCGCTGGATCAGCTTTGTTTTCAAATATATCTATATCAGGATATGGTTCAATTTCGGGATTAAGTTGAAGGAACATAGTTTTCAATTCTTCAAAAGCGTGCTGACATTCATAATTTTCTTCCCAAGTAATCACACAACTTTTTGAAACCATGTACTCTGTTAGCATCAGCGCTTGGCCCACCTTTGGTTGTTGTTGCTCCTTTTTCGGGCTGTGATGGTCCTGGTTTATGTAATCTCTGGTAGCAATACTAGTGGTACAAACTCACCTCATCTCCCCACTTGTCATGTCTGTTATTTGCTTCAGCTCGAATGCTTTCAATTACTTCAAGTTTCTGACTTTCTGTACTAAACTCCACTTTTCTTGGGATGGGTTCCTGCATTTAGATACATTCGCACACTTGCGACCACAAAGAAAACATAGGGTTTTAAATCAAATAATAGACGGGGTATCTTTGCTAGAGTAGCCGCTTCCTGTTTAGGTGGATTTGGACGTAATATATAAGTTTGTCGACACTTATTATGCACTCGGAGCGTGGCTTCATGCATGATTTTTTCTTTCACTCCATCCTTACGTATTTCACTGCACATTACTTTGTCCACCGCCTTTCTGGTCAGCAGAATGAGTTCACCACCCTTGTCCCTACAAGGTTTCAACACACACTCCGCCATCATTCACACACTATCAAGTGACTATCATATAGTTTACACAGTTTTTTAAACTCGAACCATGATAAAAATAACAGTAGAACTTCACGACGAATCACATTCACTAACGCATTCAACGGGTCTTCCACTGCAACTGAGAGAGACGGACGTAACGCAGGTACAGATGAAGACGGGAGGGAGGGAAGGTGACAGGAAGGGAGACGCCAGGTGGTTGACCGGCCCTTCCCCCTGCTCCAGCCGGTGGCCTTGTATACTTATTTCACGTTATTTGAAACGAATATAAATATCATAAAAGAGCAGTAATTATGCACACAAAGGACTTAGTGATATTGCTACTTAACTGCTAAATACCATTGCAAAGTAGGGATACAATATACATCCACATACATGAATACATATAATTTATTCTTATATTGTTGATTTATTTCGGTTTACATAGTGATAATTCCATGTTTTTCTCAACAAATCTGAAAAAGTTGAAAAATGGGCACTTTTACCCCCTCCATACCTCCGGGACCGTTCACTTTAGCGTGATTATGTACCGTACCATTTTTGTTCGTAATTTCATATAGATTATTTTTATATAGAATAATTTTTGCGTTAAGCCGCATAGTTAACGAAATATTTGCGAAAACTGTTAAAACCTACTATTTTACCCCCTTTCCACCCTCGCCCCCCAAAACCCGAAGCTCTAAGTAGTGTAACTTTTTAGTACATACTACGGGGAGTGTATAGAACAATTTACCACTGGAGGGAAACTTTTTGTTTGGATTTTGGGGTTTGCCCGTGTTTGGGGATAATTGCACCGTACTATTTTGGTATCAATCAATGAAAACATTTATGTTCAAAACCCAGAATAGTTGTTATTTGAGATATAAACAACTGGAGTTTTTGTTTTACATATTTCTGAATTATTTAATACATGCTTTACTAATCACTTTTTCTTTTATTTCTACACTTCTACAGTAGGTCGTTTGCGCTCGACGTAGGGTTGCCAGATGTCCGGTTTTCGACTGAACAGTTCGGTCTTTCAAGTATCTGTCCGATTTAGAAAAAGTAAAAAAATCGGACATATGCCTTATTATGTTCCTATTACTTTGTAATTTTGAACCAATATCATTCAAATAACTTAATGACACGTCTGGGTAGCGTCTGGCAACCCTGCGCGACCCTAAATAGATCATTACGAATGATTTTATATTGTGTCGTTGTACAAGGTATTGTTCTGTGGTTGCGCATTTCCAACTCAGCGTATTTGTTACCACAGGAATGGAACTGAAACCTAAGATTAAGCAACGAAAGTTTGTGGGGGCCACCCCGTAGGGTCGGGGCGAGGACATTTACAACCTGTAACACGCAGATGCAGACAAGAATATCGATTTTTGACGCTCATTACACCACTCAGTTATGTAATGGTTTCATTACCTAACTGAGTGGTGCAATGGCTTCATTGCCTAACTGAAA
The DNA here is from genome assembly GCA_940337035.1 of Agriotes lineatus. Lineage (NCBI taxonomy): Eukaryota > Metazoa > Arthropoda > Insecta > Coleoptera > Elateridae > Agriotes > Agriotes lineatus. The sequence goes on from CALNHX010006671.1 coordinate 28,679, forward strand.
TAGTGTCAAATGAATGACATGACATTTGCCTATTGAAATATTTTTGAAAAGGACAGATCTGACATTTCTCTTAATGCACTTTGCTCAATTTCCAGTTGTAGATAAAATTTTGTGCAATACATGTGTGATAATGCATCATTAATATACTTGTGTGCTTACACACACGTATATTAATGATGCTCTTATCCCACTCGTATAGTAAATAACTATTAAGACGGTTGCGGAAAAAGTACTTTTACTTCCTAGGAACTAAAAGTAACTTCCATTTGGTCGGCTGTGGATGTAGTTGTCATAATAATTTTTAAATGAGAAACGTCAAAAGTAATCAATCACCTCAAATTTTGAATATTTTGTACTTTTTTAGGTTGCGGAAAAAATAGTATGTATTATTCGGATTAAAAGTGACACTTTGTTTGACGAGCAATTATGTTTGCCATCGCTAACTAACTAAATCATATATCACTTAAGAAACATGAACCATTGAAAACCAATGATGAGATGTAACATAACCTCAAACGTCAAACCAAAAGAACTTCAAACATAAGTGATTGTGCATGCCGAAGTCAGGAATTTAAAGTGATATTCCTGTCTGTAGAAGCGAGTTTCCCCACGCCATATCTTTTTGCTTGTTGAGGTTAAGTGCGCCGCTTTGCTAGTTGACAGTAAGTATTACCTATATTTTGTTTAAATACTTGTTAATTCTAATGTTGATCGCTTTGATTCTGCTCCCGAATTTATATTCTTAGTTTGTTTACAGCGACATAGCGAAATAAACGTCCATAGTTAATTTTGCAATATTGCGTCATCTATCCATTTAATTAAAATACTTACATTTTTACTTCTTTTTATGATAAAAGAAGTATTGGATTCACCCCAAAAATTCGAAATTAGTCCCCTGAACCCAAAAAAACATGTTTTTGTTCATTGGTCTGTCTGTGTGTGTGTGTCTGTCATCTCAAAAACGAAAAGAAGTATGACGTTGAAACTTCATATACCGGGTGGTTGGTCATACTTCTGAACATAGGCAATTTACACGGCTTATCACGCTTATGCATATTCCTGATGTGATCACTATGTTTATGGAAAAAATGGGAGTGGTACTAAATTAAAGAGAATAATTTTTCGCGTCGTTTAGTATTAAAAACTTATTAGATAATGTTAACTGTGCATAACAATATTAATTTTAAAATTTAGATATTCGCCTCACTTTTATTTGGGAATATCTAAATTCTAAATTAATATATTTAAGCACAATTAGCATTATCTAATAAATTTTTATTTTAGTAACACTACCATTTTTCCTATAAAAATGGTGAACAGGAATATGCATAACAGTGATAGCCATGTAAATTGCCTATGTTCAGAGGTATGACCAACCACCCGGTATAAGTTTTGTGTACTATCTAGATGCGACAGCAACCTTTTGAAGAAAATCGCATAACCGGAAGTATGGTGTTTACTCTTGTAATTTTCAGTTTTTTCGATTTTTTCAAAAACGGCTGTAACGATTTTTTTCAAACTTTACATTTTTATTACATTTATAATGTGTATTGATGTGAGATAGGTGATTTTCCAGTTGAATACTTCTAAAATGGGTTTCTTTTGTTTGTTTTATTTTTTTTTATTAACTCCTATTTTAAATAGAACACCCGGTAGATTATTACATTTTTGAATTTAGCTTAAAATGTTTTCTCTTGAACTAACGCCCTATTTTGTACCGTTTTTGTAGAATTTGTAATTTTTTTAAATTTTTGACAAATGCTTAAAAATTAAAAATAATATTTCTGGCTAATCATCAGATCATTGTAAAAGGAAGTTGTGTGCGTGTATCACACCAGATTTTCTCAGTTATGGATGATGGATGTTCTTTAGCTTCTGAAGCATTAGAAGTAATCGTTAGGTACTGCTTCAAATGTGATAGAAGCTAATACAGTTTTATGTTTATGTTATGATCAGTCTTTGACATCTTCAAATGTATGTACTACATGTTTTGACGTATCAGCTAATTTGTTTTCTTTACAAATTAATGAAATAACAAGCAACAGTAGTAATTTTCATTAGTAATATAACAAGGGTGAGACATACTTACCTATAATTTTACGCACGCCAAGGGCGAAGTGCTGGTTGCAATGAAAACTGTTCCGAGGGCAGTTTCCTAAGGGCAACCAGCACGATGAGCAAGGGCAAAATTATATGTAAGTATGTTACCCGCGTTTATATTTTGAAGATTATATCAGTCATGTCACAGTTGTGTATAATAATCAACGTTAGATTATTTATCAAAACTATTCAGGATTATTTATATGCATTTCTTTCTGTTACCGATTTTCAACCTACTTTGGAGAATAACTTCAAGCAGTTTCACAAATCATCAATAGGTTTTGGAGAAACTGCCCTGACGATGCCCACATCTGCGACAATTTGATATTAAGTATGTGCACTACTTCCTTAATCATCAAATTTGTCAAGGAGAAGACTAAGCTGAATACCTCCATTACCCAAGAACGTCGGAAGAAAATGGCTGCGAAAGAGGTTGTTATTTATTCATTACTAGCTGAGACCCGCGGCATATGCCGCATTTAAAATGTAGGACGAATGGCAATAAGGAAAAGTTCCAAAAAATATATTTTCAAATGGAGAGGAAACGCTCGCCTCTCGAAAGCGTTTTATGGACATTTTTGGATAGCCTCCGGGCAACTTTCTTTCATATTGGATACTGGCAATACTGCTGAATTGAATAGTGTCTTCTTTTTTCTGTTCAGTATTAAATGGTAATTATTGTTACAATGTTGTAAATCCGCAGTTAGTGCAAATGTCACTGGGCACTTTCCGAAAACTAAATTCTTGGAATTTGCTGATCTCTAAAAGCACCATATTTAGACAAACCTAGAATTTTCTGAAAATAGGGACAATGAACCTACTTGCTTTTGGAATATACAGGAATTAAGTAACAAACGACTTCCGGGATTGGACCGTGTCATGATTGAGACCGAAGAACTCAACGTTTCGCCCACTTTCGTAAGGGCTTCATCAGGAGGAAAAAAAGCAAAAGAGCACGGTAACTCAACGTGTTAACCACGCCAGAGGCGAAACTCTTTGCAAAGGGAAGGGACAGAAGAGCACGGTAACTCAACGTGTTAACCACGTCAGAGGCGAAACTCGACTGAATACAGGAATAGCTATTTAAGTCACAAGGAATGTAAGGGCCTATTAACATTTGAGGTAGGCAAGTACAAGCCAAGACGAAGTCGCGGCTTGTTGCCTGCCGAAAATATTAATAGGCGATACATTCCGAGTTATCTTATTATATTTTTCCCGCTGCTTATAAAAATTTTCCTAGATTTTTGAAAAAATCGTTTGGTTTGTCACCTGTTATCAGGATTAATTTTCGTGAGTCGTGTTACCTATGAGTGTCACATGTCACATAAACACTTGCAATTTAGAAACAAAACGTCTAAATCTGCATCTTGCTTTGCTAATTTTATTATCCTAGGAACTTAATAATAGTATTAAGTTCCGTTGTCAAGAAAAAGCACCAAACAAATATAATCACCGACTTACGCGTTTTGTTACTAAGGCTATATCATTGACTTACATGATCAGCAGCGGGAAAAATGTCTTTATTATGCTTTGTAAGATCAAAGTTGGAATATGCCTCGGTCATCTGGAGTCCACACTATCAGGTTCACATTGATCGAATAGAAGCCATGCAGAGACGTTTCTTAAAATGCCTAAGTTATAGAATTGATGGAGTGCATCCTCCCATCGCATATCTCATCCCTTTAGATTTTTTTAAAATAATGGTATATATGGTATGAAATTGTAAATTATGGTATACTGTAGCGAAATAATTTTTAATGGTATCAAGCTCGAAGCTCGAAATTATGGTATAAATACAATAATTATGGTACGTCTAGCAACTATAAAATACCACAATTCTTAGAACAACCTCGAATAAGGCGCTCAAGTTCTAGGTCATCCTGGAACTCCCGCTGACTCCTGTTACGTCAGCGCCTTCGCCGTCGTGTCTCCTACAAATTCGGCCATGCTGCTTTTCCAATTGTCCTCAATCGGCCCTGGGAAAACACCAAGCCATAATTAGTTACACAAATTAATAAAAGTTCGGAAAACTGCACATCTCCAACACAATATACATGTGTGTGGCGCATGTTCGTCTTTTCATTAGCTGAATTTTGAAAAGTATTTAATTCGAACCAGAAGTTGGAAAATTCTAATTATTTTAATTTCTTTTTTACCTTCTCTGACAAATTGCGTAATTCTCTTCACTTGCAGTTTCCCCTTCCTTGAGATTTGGTATTAAATGAGGATACTGTACGAAATAAATAAGATTAACGCCGGATTTTGTCTACCAATTCCGCTTTGGCTGGCTGATCTGCTAATTTATTTTTGAGTTTCGTCTAATAAATGAGGATGAAAATGTACCAGAAATATTAAAAATGTACTTTTGTACAAACAGTTTCAAAATGTACCAGATTCGTACAATTGTACCAGCTCTGGCAATGCTGCTGTACAACCGCCAATATCAACAACCCGCCCACTGTAGCTACTGCGCATAGACTGGGAGTTGAAATGTTGGGACCTTGGAAATGTTCTGCATTATTATATGAGTATGATGATGATGTTTATAAATAATACGTATATTTTATTTATTTAGATGTTGTTTTATAAGCATTTATTTTGTTCTCGAATTTAATATTTGTTGTATTGTATATTATTTCTACTGAATGTATTTACTACATTAATAAAAAAAAATACTGATGCTTTCCTTAAATAATTGTTTTATTTACATTAAAAGTTGTACCGTTGTAATTTGTATTCAAGAAATAATTTGTAAATTTTATCAGCATTAGCAATTAAAGTTTATGAATTATTTTTTAAATCAAAATTTATTCACAAAATATTTTTTAAATTAATGAGATTTGAGGGTTGCCTATACGCGCCATTTAAATTTCGCGCTCAAGCCATTTAAAACTCCCGCTCATTGTGTAATTGGGCCACCTCGTCGCCAGGGTGTAGCTTTTTGAAAAAATGTTTAAGGTCACTAGATCAACACACTAACTAAAAGTGTAAGGTACCGCCATTTATATCTATCCTCGTCGCACAATTTTCTCCAACTGGGTATAACCAAAGATTACAGAATAAATATAAGATGGGTCACTCTGCCAATCGGAGCGTTCAAAGACGGTTTGCCGCCAGTCCTTCACAGTCCTTATCGATCGCCCGGGATACGGGCATACAACGTAGTGAACGACGAGTTGTCGGCGCACGTGTTTGTTGTCGGCGCACGCGTTTGAAGTGCAATTTCGTTTGTAAATGCCGCGAGTGACCCATCTTATATTTATTCTGTAATCTTTGGTATAACCAAGGGGTCGTTTTCCCCAACCCCCTGGTTATCAGTTTTACGTGCTGCCACGTTTGTGTGATATAGGGGTTGATTCAAACCCGTATACCACTAATTGCCCTCAGTGGTCAAAATCTCATCTTCTGACCACTGTGCGGTGACTTAGGGATTTAAGTTACGAGTTATGGTTAAGTAAAACACCTACAAAAGAATAAATAACTTATATTAAAAGAACTTAGAAATTTGGATCAAGTACAAATTAATTTTACCCTATCTGGTCAATGGTTAATTAACTGTAGCTACGTAAATATGATTGATCAGAATTACGCTTAAAGTTTATGACATCAATTTACTTTGGAAGGAAAGAATAAACATAGCAGCCCTGGTTAGTAAAATACACATAAATGACTGACCTTTGCCCAGGTGCCGTTGCTAGAACTTGGAGGGTGAATGTTAATTTTATTTATTTGCGGTACGCCCGAATTGACTTAGGTAATTTAAATATGTTCGGTTAGATTTTAGATCCCCTGGTCGGCAATCCTTGAATTTTGAGTGGCTTGTCACATGCACTAGTCACATAACGATTTCAATATATCTTTCAATTTTGACTTAGGCTGATTCGCGCTTCGCGCGGCGTCGCGCCGGACGCGGTACGCCCGAAAACGGCTTTTGCCGGTAAGTAGTTTATTATCTCGCGGGATACCGGAAGACTGCCTGTCCAGTTTGCGTTCCCCAAAAGGTAATTTTCTTTCGGGACAAAAACGAATGTCTTTCGTACTCTCCCGTTTTGCAAGATAGCATTTTTGAATTAGAACTCGCGCGCTTGGGATTGCAAATTCTGAATATCCCACGCGGTTTTGCACTGCCTGCCAATTCGGCACTTCTTTATCTGCGAAAGCTTTTGGTTAATTAACACCGGATGTAATTCAACCGCTTCGTGGATTATAACGATGTAGTCTTTTGGTTCTTAGCAAATGAACTTTTGCGTTCGCAACAAATGTAATTTATGCAGGGGCGGCTTTGATTTATTCTTCCTCCTGACAACTTAAAATCTATTAGGTTTATAATTATAAACGCAATTTCCTGCGGGTTGTAAAAACAAAAACTAACAATAATTTTACTTTACAGCAGTGCCATTACACCAAAAAGAAAATCTCCAAAAACTAGTGTATTCCCTATTGCACTTGAGCAATTTGTATTTGTTATTTGTATCCCGAATCCAGGGGCAAGTTGAGCATTGTACCGCCAGATGCCAGCGTATAAAGCACCCGCCTCTACACCGCAAGGTAAATGAGGTTACAGATTATACATACATACATCTTTATCTCACAATTTTCTCACATTCTCACGCGAGGAATGGAATGGCGGTACCTTACACTTACACCCGTATGCATAGTTGTTCACCAGCGGCTCGCCGGAGTTTCTTTATGAATAGTATGTTGGCGGCACTGTATGTCTGTCAATTTCGAGGTTATCAGGCTAGGTTTTGCGTCAGTTTGTGTCAAAAATGACGAAAAACCTAACCTGATAACCTCGAATTTGACATAGACGTACAGCGTCGCCAACATACTATTCATAACGAAACGCCAGCGAGTCGCCGGCGAGCCGCTGGGCGAACGACTGTGCATACGGGTGTTAGTGTAGTAATCTAGTGACCTCAAAAATGGTGTACGTGTTGACAACTTTTAACATGGGGGATTCGCTTGTATTCAGTGTTGCCAACACTATTACTATAGTAACAGATTTATTACTTTTTACCCGCGCCTATTACGCTATTACTCTTAAAGCAAAATTTATTACGTTTTGCAATTTCTATTACTATTCTATTACGTTTCTATTAAATTTCGTTTTTTATGTTGAAACAAAATCTGTCGGTAATAGTTTTTAGTTAAACAGATATGAATTTATGTTGTTTTTTTATAATAAAGGGTCAATTTAGCACTATTATCGTAGGCTACCAAACTTTTGAAAAATGTATCGGCTCTTGTGTAAAGTAAATAAATAGTCATTGCTATTATATGGTCAATGTTTTTCATATGAAATGCAATCTAGGGAAAGCATTGCCACTATATAGAATTGTGTTGGTACATACATTTCATGTTATTATTTTGCAGTGAGGTTAGGTTTCAGTGTTGAATCCAGGGGGGTGACCGGCAGGGAAGTTCCCCCCTGGACAGTACAGAATTCCCTCCCGGAAACATTACCACATCATATTCATATTTTTTATCTATAAAAGAATGGGTAAATTGCGTGGAAATAGGTAAAAATACCCCCCAGAAGTTTCATTTTTCCTCCCGGAGGAAACAGTCTGAATTCAACACTGTTAGGTTTCATGTGCCCCCGTGCGGGGTTGCTAGTCCCCCATCGGGCGCCTCCCCAGGTGGCGGATAGGGGAATGCCCACCAGATATGGTGGGTACTGGGTAAATAAGATACCCAGGGTGGACCAAAACTAGCAACATCTTCCTGATGAAGGGCAGCAGTATTCATCAGTACTACAGTAAGGCGGAAGGGAAATGATCTCGGTTCGGCTTACTAGTAGACTATTCCAGGCGGGAATATATTATTCAGAACGGCTGGAATACTGCGGTGTAGAAAGGCACGGGAATCTACTACACTATTCTCCCAGAGCATTATGGAAATTATGGACACTACGACTGCTATAGTAAACGATTTGTCATACGATCCGGTTAACACCCGGCGCTCCTCTGCGTCCAGGGCAGGGAGTGTGAAGTTGGCTACTGGGCACGTGGCTGTGGGTCACTGGGCACCACGTGCGAAATGTATTACCAGTGCACAAAACTACCTGAATGAGCGTATAATAACACGTATGGCAACATGGAACGTTCGCGGACTGCTGCAAACTGGTAAGCTGGGAATTATTACCAAAGAACTTAAGAGATACAACATATACCGATTGCGGGAATTGCGGAGACACACTGGCGAGGTCAAGGCCACTTTAAATCTTCAGACTATACTGTATACTTCTCTGGTTCAACTAACCAAAGCGTAAATGGAGTAGCGCTACTAATTACTAATAAACTCAACAACTGCGTACTTGGATACGAAACCGTACATGACAGAATAATATCCATACGAATTCAAGCAAAACCGTGCGTAATGAATGTTATTCAAGTATACGCACCAACAATGGACGCCACAGAAGAAGATGCCGATAACTTTTACAACACCTCAGAAGCAGTACTCGAAAAAATCCCTAACCGGGAAGTAGTAGTAATTATGCGAGACTTCAACGCGAAAATAGGAAAAACAGATAAAGATGAACACCTTCGAGAAGTAGTAGGAGAATATGGCATTGGGAAACGAAACAGAAACGGAGAGAAACTTTTACAGTTTTGCGTAGAGAACAATCTTACTATCGCTAACACATTGTTCAAACAACACATACGCAGACTATACACATGGACATCCCCTGATAAGAAAACTAAGAATCAGATAGATTATGTTTTGATTAGGAATAGATGGCGAACATCCATACTAAACACAAAAACACTCCCAGGTGCCGATTGTGGCTCCGATCATAGAATGCTTTCTTACACTTTCGGATAAACTTAAATCCTGCAGTACACGCACCGTTGGATCGACACCCCTCCAAGTCACTGATACTACTGCATTCTCTAACGAGTTGGAGCGGTTACTAGAAGTACCCCCTAAATTAAAAACCTCTTCCACCACTAATGATCTATGGAACTACGCAAAAAACACAGTAGTAAAAGCTATAGCCAATTCTCAACAACAACAAAAATTGGAAGTTCGACAGCCATGGATCACAGGGAGTACCTTAGAAGCTATCGAAAAGAGAAGAAAACTGTATGCTACAGGACTAAACACCAAAGAAAAACTATCGGAATATGCGAATCTATCGAAAATTATACAAAGAAAATGCAGACAAGACAAAAATCAACATTTGAACTGCATCTGCACTGATCTCCAAAAACATGCCAAGTCCTTAAATACCAGAGAAGTTTTCCAAAAGATCAAGGAAATTACCAGAAGCTTTAAAGCACGTACGTGGGCTGTAATCGATGAGAATGGACTACTAATCAATGAGCTTGCAAAGGTGATTGACACATGGCGGCGCTACTGCGAAAATCTGTATGCCGATGAAAATTCCGATGGAAACAGAAGGATAGCTGACTTTGAAAAAGAACCAGACATCTTATTAAATGAAGTGCAACAAGCAATAGCTAAGCTGGCAATACGGAAATCTGCTGGAGTCGACTTAATTACATCCGAAATTCTCAGAATAACAACAGAGAGATACATAAAAATAATACATGCTATATGTCAATCCATCTGGTCCTCAATGGTGTGGCCTCAAGAATGGACGACTTCAATAATAATTCCATTGCATAAAAAAGGCCCTACCAATAGCACACATCAGCAAAATTATGCTGTATATCATTCATTCCCGATTACAACCATATATATCCAGACAAATCGCTCCAGAGCAGGCTGGCTTTGTAAAAGGCAGAGGCACTAGAGACCAAATCCTAAACATAAGACAAATAATTGAAAAAGCCCGAGAATACTATACACCTATGTACTTATGCTTCATTGACTACTCCAAGGCTTTTGATAATGTGCGATGAGCTCCTCTGTGGACAACCATGATAGAAATGGGAATACCAGTGCATATAGTCCATATCATAGAAAATCTATATTGCAACAGTTCTGCACTAAGACGAATTGAGAACTCATACTCCTCTCAATGCAAAATCAGCAAGGGTGTAAGACAGGGGTGCATCCTTTCGCCCATATTATTTAACTTATACAGCGAACACATTATGCGAGAAGTCTTGGAAGAATGGGATGGCGGAGTATCTATTGGGGGCAAAAAAATATCAAATTTAAGATACGCAGATGATACTGTGCTAATAGCAAAGACACAGGATGAACTTTTAACGCTTATAAGGAGACTCGAGCAAGTAAGCGAAAAATATGGTTTACGTATTAATGCCTCTAAAACCCAAAATAATGATAATAGACAGAGAAAACGAGAACAACCCGACCCATCACCATATCTATAATTATGAAGTAGTGGACAAATTTGTCTATTTAGGTGCACTTATAACCAATGATGGAAGCTGCGTACATGAAATCCGCCGCAGAATACTTCTCGGAAAAGCAGCAATGACACAACTCCAAAAAATATGGAAAAGTCCGAATATAACCAGACATACTAAAATGAATCTAGTACAAACTTTGGTTCTGCCTGTTTTCCAATATGCCTCAGAAACTTGGACCATCCGGATAGCAGACCGCCGAAAAATCGATGCCTTTGAAATGTGGATCTGGCGCAGAATGCTACGTATTCCGTGGACAGCGCGAAAAACTAATATTTCAATTCTAAGAGAAATTAAACCGAAACAAAGGCTATCGTCTATTATCTACGGTAGAATACTTAAGTTTTTTGGGCACATTACACGAGGAGAAAACTTAGAGAAACTTGTAGTGCAAGGAAAACCTGATGGAAAACGCAGACGCGGACGGTCGCCAACACGATGGATCGACACGATCAAATCGACAATGCAAATTAATGTCGAACAAGCCATCAGATTATCGAGCAACAGAGGAAGATGGCGAGAAGCAGTCAGAAAAGCAACTTATAAAAAAGAGGAATATAATTAAATCCATAATCACCACCCATCTGCCAAGATGGAAGGACTTAAGGAAGGAGGAGGTTTCATGTTGACTGGTTGACATTTTAATTCTTTTAAATTGTAGTATTGTTTGTTATAGACTGAAATTGTCCTCAGTTCAATACCTATCTAGTTAAAACTAATTTATAAAATCAGATTTCAAGTTTATAATAGGCACAACTAAAATTTAATAGTAGATTACATACCGAGGTGGGAAGTGCTTCATTACCGAGGCGAAATTTGATGACCAAGGCGCGTAGCGCCGCGGTCAGCAATAAGCCGAGGTACTATGAAGCAACGACCACCAAGGTTTGCATACTATTTTATTCACAATCATCCTCCTTAAATAGCATAAAGACAACAAACAATTTACAAATTTTTAAATTGCATTTTATGTTTTTATTAAGTAGCCATTAAACAAAAGACTATATCAAACGACAAATGTCAAAGTAGCATCACGTCGTTTGTGTTTGTTCCTTGCCCGCATCTGTATGAAAATGTCTGATATTAATAGTGACAGTGAAATGGAATGTACTCCTCCTGAACTGAGGAAAGCTGCTGAACGAGCAGTAGAAAATTTATTGCCAGAAAAAAGTAAAACTAGGTATGAAAAGGCATATCAAATGTACAAGCGCTGGTGTCAGGAAAAAGGGGCTCAAAACTTCTGTTCGGAAAGTGTTGTCCTAGCTTATTTTAGTCACCTGGCTCTTGGAAAAAAGGCATCAACTTTATGGTCTACCTATTCCATGTTACGAACTACATTACAATTTAAAGACAAGGTTGATATTTCAAAATTTTCAAAATTATTAGCATTCTTGAAAAAACAGAATATTGGTTACAGACCTAAAAAATCGAATGTCTTCAATAAGGAGGATATCGAAAATTTTTGGATACTGCTCCCTTGGATTTTCTTCCACAAAAGGTAGGTTTCTCAATATTGTATTTGCACCAATAGTTACTTATTTAAACATTTTAGGTTGCTTTAGTCATTGGGATTTCTGGCGCTTGTAGAAGTGAAGAATTGTTTAAAATGAAAATAAATGACATAGAAATTACAGAAAAAAGGGTCATTATCATAATTCCAGACACGAAAACTTATCGTCCTCGAAGTTTTGTAATAACGGATCTAAAATGGATTGCCATATTAAAAGAATATATGAATTTACGTAAGCATGTAGATAACCAACGATTTTTAATGCAAGTGGGGAGTGGAAAAGTCATCCGGCAGCCTTATGGACATAATTCAATCGGGCAATTCCCCAAGAAAATAGCTATGTTTTTAAAGTTGAATGACGTAGACAAGTTTACTGGGCATTGCTTTAGACGAACAGCAGCTACATTACTTGCTAATACCGGAGGCGATATTCTCCAGTTGAAGAAGCTGGGTGGTTGGAAATCGAGTTCAGTAGCTGAAGGTTATGTAGAAAATTCTCTGGAGGGCCAATTAAAAATTGCGCAAATGTTGTCCGTAACAACTAAATCCCAGGTACGAGAATCATCGTCCTTGTCTACTTCTCCTAGAGCTTCAACTTCAAATAAACAATCCAATATTTCATCTTCAGAGCAACAACACGGTTTAAGCATCACCATCAACAGTCATGAAAATTCCAACGTTACAATTAATTTATATCGCTCAAATTCTTAATATGTAAATTTGTCAATTTATTTGTTCAGGTATTTGTAGAATTGCTCTATTTGCATTAATAAATAACTATTTCTCTATGTATTATAATTTATATTTCCTGCAACTAATAGAAAACCCGTAAGAAACGAAGGTTGGAAAATGACTAATTTCCAACTCGAAAATTGATAAGAAAGTTACCACTTTCCAACCTGAACTGTCATATTTCATTTCAATTGTCAAATGAAGTTGAAATTGTATACTTTCCAACTTTTGACATGTAAGGTAATTTGATTATTGCTTTATGGTTGTGAATAAAATAATTAAATGTGAACCACTCAACATGAAACCTAACCTCATTGCAAAAATAATGTACCAACACAAATCATTCTAGTGATAATGCTTCCTTTCTTGTCTGTGGCTTCAGTTGCCAATTGTTTCCTTTTTGTTACCGTCGGTGGTGTAATACGAGTGGTGATATTAGGCATATCCGAATATTAAACTGTGAGAAATTGACCACATTCGGCAATTATTAATCAGGTGATGTCGATACATAGGTTTGAGTGAATATTTTCAGCACATACTTGTAGCTATATTTGGAACGTAAAACGTAACCTAAAATATGTGAACGGTCAACTGTACATTTACTAGCGTGATTCGTTTGTCACAAGCTTGCTAATCGGGTGCACTATGTACATGCATCTGGTAGGTAGATACCGTACAGTTTTCAAGCCCTCTACGCCAAAATATCAACTGCTTAAATTTTTGACCGTGTTCCGTATGTATAAGTTTCGATATAATACCTATTCGTAAATGTCTATATTCCAGTAAGCAACTAAAAAGCATTTGCAATATCAATATTATCTTCTTTCAGAAAGAGCCTCGGCAAAACTCCATGTGTAGTACTGGACACAATAACGACGAGGTGTCTTGTTTACTTCCGCACATTTACGTCATTGGATTCAGGTAAGCATATAAATAATTGCCACTTGAATATGGGAAAAAGATTGTTAACAGTCATAAAACGCTTCACTCGCTCAAAAATATATCAGAAATGTGCATTAACTTTCATGTTAATTTTGGATTTTGTAATGTTTAGAAACCATTTAATTGCGGTTTCTAAGGAGATAATTGATGTCAGTTGACTATTCAATTCACCTGTCATCTGTCAAAAATTGATCAATGAAAATCCAGATCTTGATATTTCTTGATCAATAAAAAAATAGTAGCGGATATATCTTCCTATTTTAAACAAATGTTTTTATTAGATGAAAATCAATCTTCGTTTTCTGTTACTATAGAAATTACGTAGATTGTTACTAGATTGACCGAAAAATTGGTTTTGTGTGTTGAATAGTGTGTTCAAAAATGTGTTGTACAGAGATAGTTGTAAGTTTATTGGTGGTTGTGTTTTTGTTCCACAAAGACTCGCACTGTATCATTAACTAGGTAGACCTAGATGTGTACCTTCAAAATATTTGTACTTTGTACAAGCTTCGACCGACGATTGCTGACGATATTGTAAGTAAAAAATTGTATATGAACTTTTGCCGTTAAACCTTTCCTTAAGATAATATAGCTACTTGAAGTTCACACTGGGGAAAAGCCATTTAATGATTTTTTCAAATAAAAATCTTTTCTAACTACTGATCTAAGGGTCGCGAGTTGGATCCCTGGTTCCGATGGGGGGTTTTTGGCACAAATGTTCCGTAGTACTCTAGGAGCGACCCTGTAAAAGTCTCCGCCTCTGGGGTGCCGGCAGTAGTTAAAAAACTTCTGTTGTTCAGGTAAAGTACCTTTTTTTTTATGAACACGGAAAAACCTTATTAGGAAAGTTGTTCAGAATGTAAAACTATGGGGCCACGCAAAATTTCAGAAAGATCAAATGACTTTAATGAAACTGTTTATTGGAAGGAATTGCAAAAATCATTCATCTCATACACAGGGTTTTATAAAAGTAGGCCAATATTTCTGAAATATTAGAGCAGGTTATAGTTTTACATTATGAACAACTTTTTCTAATAACATTTTTCCATAATATGAACAGATAAGGTACTTTATCATGATCCTTTAAAATAACATGCGGTTCCTTCTGCTTATTGCTCCAAAAAACTATGACGCCGGCACCCTAGAGACGGCGACTCTTAAGGAGTTGCTTCTAGGATACTAAGGAACGTTTCTGCCAAAAATCAGGACAATTTTTTTAGGTTTTCTTTAAAATTTGTCTAATATGCCTGGTCTAACGATATGTACCATGTAAAAGATCCCTTGCTGGGGTTTGAAATCCTTAGTCTTGGCAAAATTTTAAGTAGCACTTTGACCATATTGCCACAGCAGTCGGTGTCTAAGGTACCTGGTACTCCGCATGCCTAAACATTGTCAATAACAAACAAAGAGGAAGTGGTTTTTTCCCAGTGTGAACTTCAAGTAGCTGTATTATCTTAAGGAAGCGTTTAACGACAAAAGTTCATATACGATGTTTTACCTAAAATATCATCAGCAATCATCTGTCGAAGTTTGTACCCGACCCTGTAGATCACCCTGTATTATAGTTACGATTTATTTGAAACATATTTTTATCTTGTATTTTGTATTGGGGTTTCTAAAAAATATTAAAGTAATAGTAGATTATGTTATTAGGAGTAAAAGTGATACTTTATGTGGCTAAGCTGAAGTTTATTTAGCCGAACGTTAGTGAGGCAAATAATTCAGCTAAACCACATAAAGTCACTTTTACGCCGAATAACATATACTATTTTATTCGCAAACGTATTCAGGTAAATTTCATTATTATAAATTTAAAAAAAAAGGATGCATCGGCCGGGAATCGAACCCAGGCCACCCGCGTGACAGACGAGCACTGTACCCCTGCGCCAACCTCTGTTGCTCAAATAACCCGCTACTGTAATGATATATGAACATACTGAATCACCCGAGCTAATAGCACACGGCCACAGCAGCTGTCACACCATAACCCACGGCGACAGATGCTCCGATCCGCTGCTTAAAGGTTTATTTAAATTAAAACTTATTCGTACTCTTTTTGAAAATAAAAACCGGCCTACGATCTAAGTCTAAAAATTAGCAAAATTTTAAGCCATGATACAATTTAATCGGTCCAGTATCTTCGGAGGAGATAGCGAACAAACATAGAAAGAAAGAAAGAGAGCAACGATTTTGTGTGCTTAGGCAGATAAAGTACGCAAAAGTCACTATTTTATCTGCTTAGGCAGATAAAGTGACACTTTTACCTTGTCAATAAAGACACATAAGTTGTCACTTTTGTGACATTTGCGGATAAAGAGTATTTGTTTATGTAATAACAGTTTCAGTCTGAATAAGATTTACTACTGCTTTGACAGCCCACCAACAATTAAAATTAAAAACTTGTATCGATTTTGAATACCTAAAATTACAAAACACGTAATTTTAAACATAGTAAGTCTTCATTTTATTATTTGTTCTTATTATTTTGAATATACGGATGGGGCCATAATTATATATAACAGCAATAAGATAACATGAACAACAAAATAGAATGCTTGAGTAAGAAAGAGATGACTATTCGATAAAATTATTTTAGTAGGCATGTTTAGTTGACTTATGTCTGAATTAAAATAAGTGTCATGCCTACTCGAATATTTACTACTATGTTTATCTCTTTCTTACTCAAGCAATTCATGTTATTTTCTTGTTCATGTTATCTCATTGCTGTTATAACGGGTGTTCATAAACAGTCGTCATCCCAGTAGGTTTTGACTTCAGAAACGTATGTCTATTAAAATTGAAAAAAAAAATGCGCTATGACAGTACTCAATGACGTTTCATGTGTTGCACGAATTAATCAAAGACATAACATTTTGTTTTTCAAAGCAACTGGGATGACGACTGTTTATGAACACCCGTTATATAATTGTGGCCCCATCGGTACTTTAAGTCTGTTATAAAATAAAATAGAATATGAAGCAGAATCATCATAACTGTAGCTGTAACTGTAATAAATGCCATAAAAAAAATCATTTAAATACTCCTCTTTATTTGTTTAACAAGATTAAATTTAGAACTGACGTTCACAGTATTAATGTACGCAAAAAGCATATCATAACGCCGCCACTTCATAAAACAACTTTTATTTTTTCATGTAGATTGAAGATATAATTCTTGTCTAATTTGCTTATTGTGTTTGTGGTCCAATATTGCGTAGCCAGTAGTGTACCATAAGAATCTTATTTCAGCTGTTTCAATTCTTCTTGCTTGACTTTTAGTAATCGTCCAATTTTCGCATGCGTATATTAGTAACATTATAAAACTTAAGACGCGTTTCTCTTCTTGTGTTTTTACTTCCTTCGTTTAAAAGATGAAGAAAGTATTGTAATTGCGAAAAAATTACCTTCCGAGATTTCTTCAGATCTTCACGTTTCAGGGTCCCTAGATGACAAAAAACAGGTTTTCTCAATCACCTTGAAATAGAGATTTTTAAATGATATATTTTCGATGTTTCGTATAGTTTATGTATTGCTCACAATTTTTATTCCAAATAGTCAGCGACTAACAGTTTTTACTTATTCTGAAACTCTGCTATTTTTTATTGAAAATAAAACATAAATCTCTATTCAGCGTAATTCAGGCGCTGTAGCAAAGAAACTGAATTTTTTACTTTTTGATTTGTTTAAATAACTCGTATATTTTAAGAGGAAGTCGAATTTAATTTGCACATTCTTAAGGCACTTTTTTAATAGGAATCTAGTGGGGTGTTCAGATATTTAAAACTGCTATTGTAGCTGAGTACAACGGTCAACTCATAGTTGGCTATGACGCCTTTGTAAGGAGAATTCTCTTCGCTTCTCAAAAATGTATAATTTATACCTAATACGAAAATTACTGCTGAAAAATAAAAATAAAACTATTTTTACTGTGACAGGTGAGAGCGCTTCCCCATTTTTTACTTTCAAACCTAAATTGATTTTCAATTTATAATTTGAATAAATATGTCTTATTGGTATTAATATCCATATGATAACTATACTATCTAAAGAAATACCACCTCATTTAGAAGTTATCTTATTGACTTAACTTGTACTTCAATAAACAAGTTGTAGCTAAACAATTCTGACATTTAATATTATGTCGTGATGTTAATATCTGTTATAACCTCGACTAACTAGTTCAGAACAATGAAACTCCTTTCTCTCAGCTGAATGGTGTTATTATTAACTAATGTCTTTTAACTTTTAATGATAATTATAACTATTTAAACAGCAGAATATGTTTGTTATTTATAGATTAACTATCAATTCAGGTACCTTTTTAAACTTCATTTCAATCTTTGATTACGTAAACTTTGATAGTAGTTTGATCTGGCATACCATAAAATATCTAAACGTCAAATAAATTTTAATCACTTGATATTAATATTTCCAAAATAAAATTATGCGATTCTAAAAATTAACCTAATAATCGAAATGTTTAATTTCAAAATACAAATGCCGAAACACTTTGAGCACTCGAATCACAATAATTAAAAAGAAAGTGTTTAAACTTAATTTTTAAATACCATATTTTTTAAAATTAAAATCGAGTTCTTTCTAAACAATATCGTACCAAATCACTTTCAAAATGAATCTTCTATAACTTTATAGAATGTTCACTGACCTTAAGGCTTCTAAGGAGTGATGTTCGCAACCAATTATACAATGTTATATTATTCCAAAACAGACGGAACTTGTTTTCACTTTCTTCACTTCAATAATAAATCCAAAGTAGGCCTCCCTGCGGTAAAGAACTCTTACAGCCAATCAAATTTGACCTTCATGTAGTTATTTGATTTAAAAGACACAGATAATTAATTACTACGATTTTCGTATTATTATTTTATGACAAATATTTTAAAACCTAAAGTCTTCTTTAAAAATGTTTACATGCTAGTCAAATTCTATATTTACTATTAATCAAAAAGTTCATCGAGAAATACTGTATCTCTTTGTTAGGCCTCACAATTTTGTTCAAACAATTATTTTATTTAACTATTTTACTGCTTACGTCGTTGTCGGTTAGGCAACCCATATAACAAGCGTCCGTAAGACTTGCTACCTGCAGAGGGATTATGGGCTGATACTTGACATAATCTGTTAGTGATACTTCTCTTGTAATGATTTTAAAAGTAAATGTTTCATTTTGTTTGAAATATAAAAATAGATTAGTGGGCTAAATGGCCCATTGATTTTGTAGGTCCTAATTTGCTGTAAAAGCCCCAGCTAATAACAGAACTACTGTTGGTGCATTATCACACATGTATTGTACAAAATTTTATCTACAACTGCCCAAAATTGGGAAAAGTGCATGGGTATTACAGCACTCTTTTTATGTAAAAAAATACATTGAACCAGAATTTATTGACGAAGACAAAATATTGAACAATATATGTATGCTTATGGCAAATAGCGAAACTTGTTTGATTGCCGCAAAACTCTGCTCACCGCCTCGTTTTGGCAATCAAACTCGTTTTGTTAAGATGCTCATAATCAAACTTGTATCGTTAATATCTATTTTGACTATATATTTTTTAAATCCAATTCATATTGTAGTTCTGGAAACACACCAGGATAAAATTGTTTCTTTGTTTATTTACAATAAAACCAATGGATGATTGCTCATGAAAATGAATAATTTCAAAATGAGCACAGAATTAAATATTTTATTTATTGCAAAATAGGCAGTATTTTACATTAATAAATGCACTTGGTATAGGTAGCAGTAACTATAATTTGAGGGAGAGGGGTTAGCATTAGATAAGATAGAATTCGAAAGGGTTACGTTCAGAGTGTCAGTCATAATAGATGTTCGGAATGGCAAATGCAGCTTAACTTGTGTAGCTGACAGATTTGAGTTTAGTAACGTCAAACAATAATGTGAATTTAAAATAATACAAAGATGGTTTGTGAAGTACAGAAATTGTATGAGCGGTATGAGTACTAAAAGTACTATCTGACGGATAAAGGAGCAGTGCAAGCAAAGCAATTATTGCAAAGAGCAATGAAATAATGCAACCTATCGATGGGACACAGACAATTAGTGCAGTGCTAAATAAACTCATGTGAATCAGTGCATTTAAACTAAGCGATTAAAAGCAGAGCAAAGTTTAAAGTTCCCAAAAAAAGACAGTTTAGTATTTAAGCAAAAACAGTATATCAAAACTATAGTTTTATTTTCATAAAAAACAAATGTAAATCGTAATCACTACGTAACGAGAATGTCAATTGTTTTTAATATCCAAACAAGCTTGAAAAATTTGTGCTGTGTGCCAGTTGAGCTCACAGATTAATGTAAAAATTTTAAATAAAAAAGATATTTGTGCCAGCCAAAACGAGTTGTCCATATTCACCAGTGTGCAGGGCGTCCTTGAGAGTAATTTTTATAGTGATAACAGTTCCAAGTAAAGAGGGATAGCCAGCTGCAAGATTTGCCCAAGTGCGATCAACTTCGGAGCTCATTTCTGACTACTTGGAGGTATCGCCCAGGAAGACTCTTATGTGCTACGCTTGGAGTATCCCTTCATGAGTGCCTGGGTGTAGAAATTTGGAGAATAGAGCCGTCACCAAGTGTGTAATTGCCGTGGCGTCATTAGAATATGTATCCAGCGTACGAAGCTCTCCGTTTAAGGTAGGATTTTACAGGGAAGCGTTGCCGAAGGCTCATAAACCGTGTATTTCTGCTATATTGCACATTACCCGAGGGTTAAACGTAATTCCAGCTGCCTAAATCCGTCCAGATTCGAATAATCGAGGTAGCGTTCCTTAAATTTGCGAATTGAAGCCGAATTTGCCAGTTTTAGCGGAAATTAAACAGAAGCGGATCAGAACGTCGGTTTACGTCTTCTGAAACAAAACTAGGTTGGCCGGAAACTACGTCACATAATTCGCAGTATTTACCGGATGTATTCTTGCCATTTTTGGTGTTAGGAATTTCAACACACCATACAAAATTTTATCCAACAACTCGATAAA
Organism: Agriotes lineatus; assembly: GCA_940337035.1. NCBI lineage: Eukaryota > Metazoa > Arthropoda > Insecta > Coleoptera > Elateridae > Agriotes > Agriotes lineatus. The sequence continues at coordinate 49,327 of CALNHX010006671.1, forward strand.
TACCAAAATAGCATCAATTTTGTATTGAGGACTGTGAAAATTCAACATCAAAGTGGCATGGAGTGAATTATAGTACCTATGAAGTTATGACCTATTAATTAAACTGATATCGGCATAGTTACAGCGTCATAACAAGGAGGTGTTTGATAAATCTTATTGCTATATGCAGTATGTTGTATTTATTGTGCACTAGTATCTCGTTAATGCACCAAATATTTTTAGGAAAAATGAGTTCAAAATTTTCTAATAATTTATTGTTAATTAAAACCACATTACAATATTTAACTATTCGGTTTTAGAAATTTTCAAAAGTGGCAACCCTGATTTCATTAGTCCTTAAAGTGTTCTTGATCTACTGTTAAACGAAAAAAAAAAGGTCTTATCAGTTCATTAATCAACTTGTCGTTTTAACCTAGTAGCTGATGAAATAACTGCCTTCAACTCCCTGATAATGTTGCCATTCGAAATCAATATTTAATTACATTTGAATATTGGTTGCAACAAAACCCTTCTGAAATTGTGGTTAAGAGTTGTGTGTGTTCACACGAATAGTTATTAAGTATTATTCTTTACTTTAAAACGGTTTAAAGGGCCACGATTTTGTTATTGAGGTTGTTCTAGACCTGTCCACCCAATGTATAAAAACTTCTCCTTGTTTATTTAAGGTAAATTACCTAATAGATCCAGTTCACATGAACAGAACAAATGAAGTATAACATTTGACTCGTTAAGAGCTGCTTTAAACAGCTTAAGAGCTGCTTTAAACAGCTATAATGACATTGTAAATCAATAATAGATTAGTAGTTAGTGATTCAGTTTTTAATGCAGCAATATGTATGCGCAACAGGACCAGAACATATTGTTTATATATTAGCTACAATGACAAAAAGTACAAGTTTACTCCCGGCAAGCTGCAGTTTTTCGATTTTTGCCGGCATAAAAAATCACATGCTTCGGCCGAAGCAGAACGAAATAGCCGAAGCAGCTTCAGGAAATTGAAAAGTTAGGTTCGGCTAAAATAGACTGACGCTAAACAAAATATCGGCTATACAGATTCTAATGATCAAATAACTTAAAATCAGCAGATACTTTGGTTAATTGCAGTTGGAAATAAATACACTTCATTATTCGTGAGAGAATGTTAATAATATAATAATTAATACACAAATATTTATCGCTTAACCAACTGTATTACTGTAATGCTTCTCGGTTATTTATTCAATAATAGCATTAATTAATTTTGCCCAAATAAGTGGGTAGCTCTTATTGGATCCAGGTTCGATTTAAATTCACTTTGACTGATTCAAAGAATACCAAATAACAGAAAATACGTTTATTCACCACTATTTACAATTCAAGTATTAAAGATAACAATAAGTCAGTATGTAAATTATTTAGAATCATATGTACAAAATTAATATTTAATTACATTCTCCTTGCGGTTAGACCACCCAACTGGCAGGAGCAGGTTTGGCTCAAAACTGGGCGGCGGTCACTGCCATTCCTAGGGTATTTCGGCTAACGTTAGCAGTACTGTGGATGTAAACAAATGTCAGCAAAAGTGTAATGAAGGCACGTGTTATCAGTTACTTTTTTTAATGAAAGCAAATAAATGTTCAAATACCACCTTGATTTACTTTATCACATGCGCGACTGAGAAATTTGGCCTGGCGATAACAGTGGGCGATGAAAGGCTATCTTTGGTTGATAATGGATGGACCGCGCGTGCCAAGGTCGTGTAAACAACGCTCAAGGTAGGTTAATTTTTGATCTGGTGAAATTGTATATTATGCCGGAAAGTTCGGGCTACGTCTCGGCCAATTAAACGCTGTTCCCGGCGGCGCTAATTTCCAGGCACCGCCTTAGCAACAGCTAAGAAACTACGGAGTCCTCGGAACTTTAAATTGGTTGGGGTAACGTGGCCTGATCTCTAGGTATACGTTGTTTTAAATTACGAACTTATGGAGGTTTCGTGAATATGAACTGGCTAGTCTTGGCGCGCCCTGATCTCCAGGTATGCGTCGTTTAAAATTAAGAAATTATGAAGGTTTCGTGAATATGAACTGGCTAGTCTTGATGCGCCCTGATCTCCAGGTATGCGTCGTTTTAAATTACGAAATTATGGGAAGTCGCTGACTATTTACCTAAAATTAATTTATCCACAGGACGGATAATAACTTAATGGAGCGGGTCGGATATATCGTTCGGGAATCTGAATTTTCTAGAAGAATTCTGGTGTAATTCTGCTCAATTCTGGTGGCCCAGCTGAGGCAGGAGCGAAGGTCTTCTTCAGCTGAGGACCGCGGGATCGGCCTGGAGAAGCGAAGTTCGCTTTACTGGAATAATTCTCGGATTAATTCTCTCCGAGTTCGCGGAACAATTTCGTTTTATACGTGGTTGATCTCCCTCTCTGAAGAGAGTTCAAAGTGGAAATTGCGTGGCGGACGTTTCCTCGTTTCATTCGCGCATAACGGCGAATCTCCGGCCATGGGCACCCTGGAGCGCAAGTAACGTAAAACGCGAAATTTTAAATGCCCATAATATTTTATTATGACTAATTCGCATTTAAAATAGGAGCGAAACGTTACATTACTACTTAGTTTAATATCGACTTTAGGATCGAATATACTTGTTTTATACAAGGTGGTCCTGAAATAGTTGGCCAAAATCAGGGATTAGGTTAATCTCATTATAAGAATGAAAAAAGTTTCTATAAACTGTTAGCTAATTTTAATTCGTTGGTCAATCTTCCAGAAAATGTACTTATGTACGCTCGGGTGAAATTGTCGGCCGCCAGCTCAATCGAAAAAAGCGTACAGGTCTTTAAAGGATAAAGATAAATGCCCAGCGCGCCAACGAATTTTTATCAAATAACGGCGAGTACACCCAGGTGTTCAAACGAGAATTCGTAAACTCAAATAGCTTATTCACAAATGCAGTTCCTGAAAGAAAAGCTTCAAATAATACAGGTAGCCATAACTAAATCAAACCCTCATAGATGGCATAATCACAGTATAATTTCAGAATAATCACAGTAAAGAAATCACAACATATATTTAGATCAGAATCGTAGGTTACCAGAAATTATATGCTACGATTAATAATTTATCAATAAGAATATGAGGTACCTCGGACAAAGATTGCAGCTAATATGTACTTACAGTTTCACACAAAAGTTTTGCAATAGTAGGTATTATTGCACACATTAAAAATAAATCAAGGGGCAGGCAAAAATTACAGCATGAATCCTTGTTGCTTAGTTTTGGAGGAAACGGCAGGGACTATTTAGACCTGGATGTAGGCCTCCATGTCGGGTCCTTCCTGTGCTCTAATAGCACACGCAGCAGGGGCTACGTGGCCCCGAAGATCCAAAATACCAGCCCAAAGTCGCATGAATCATTCGCCCGGAGGAGCGATAGCGAACTGTAATTAATGCCCAGATCGGCCTTCCGGCACTGGCTGCTGTAAGAGTCCACGATAGCATACAAGAGATACAATGCATTTCGAAGCGAACTTTCTACTTACCCTGGACAAAATCCAGGCATGTGCAAAACACTCGGTAGCGTAAAAACTTCGCCAAATGGCGTGGGATTAAACTTCCCTAATAATAAAATTCGAGGACTTGCAACCGCTCCAAACAGCATAGGCAAACTTCACACAACTAAAAACTAACGGCAGCCCATGAATCCTCTGAAATTTCAATACTGCTTTCATCTTGTTTCGCCGATCGAGGTGGAAAAGAACGCGTTTCGAAACAATCGCGAGCTATATCAAACTTTCGCAGCAAGGCCAAGGAAGTAGGCGTGGCGCTAGCGCCCGAAATAGCAACCGAGCACCAAAGACATCAGGACCGAAAAGATGCGTAACAATACGAAATAAATACTACAGATCTCAAAATCAAATGGCAGCGCGACTCAAACAGAGTAGTATATAATAGTTATTTATGAGTTATAATCTTCATTATGCACTTGGTACATATAACGTTTTATTTTGTTTTGGTTCTTGAAAAGAACATAGTTCTAGGATTTAGTATTTTGGGTACAGGCGTCATTGCTATTCCGGCACTGTAAAATTTGGTTTTACCATGGTTACTGTGTAGATTGTTTGTTGTACAGCTTAGCAACGTTATAGCCCTTTGTGAGCCAATAAACAAGCTTATGGTTCTAAAGTCAAATAAATATAATTATCTGTAATTTGCTAATTCTAATAATACTACTTGTTCCAGGTGTTGCAATCACAAAAGTTCCCGTAATCGTATATTACAGCGAAAACTATTACTGCTCAAGCCGACATTAAACTACCTATGATGACCACTAATCAAGAAACAACACGAGACTTAGATGCCAATGAAGATAATAAAAATTTTTCTATCAAACAGCAAGTCATTGAAAGCAGTAATGACATCAGTGATTATTCGGAAATTCATATTAAATGTGAGCTTGAAATTAAGGACGAAAATTATATGACTGAAAATTTTACAGCACGGAGTTTGGTTACACCTACGAAGACTCATACAAGCGAAAAATGTTATTCTTGTTCTGTTTGTGAATTTAAATTTGCTACGAAAAGTAGTTTAGTTAGACATATGAGGACTCATACAGGCGAAAAACCTTATTCCTGTTTTGTTTGTGGATATAAAACTGGCAACAAAAATAATTTAGTCATGCATATAAAAGCTCATATAGGCGAAAAACCTTATTCTTGTTCTGTTTGTGGATATAAATCTCTCGAGAAAAATAGTTTAGTGAGACATATAAAAACTCATACAGGCGAAAAACCTTATTCCTGTTCTGTTTGTGAATATAAATGTGCCGTGAAAAGTAATTTAGTTAGGCATATGAGGACTCATACAGGCAAAAAACCTTATTCTTGTTCTGTTTGTGGATATAAATTTACCCAAAAAAATAGTTTAGTCGAACATATGAGGACTCATACAGGCGAAAAACCTTATTTCTGTTCTGTTTGTGAATATAAATGTGCCAAGAAAAGTAATTTAGTTAAGCATATTAGGACTCATACAGGCGAAAAACCTTATTCCTGTTTTGTTTGTGGATATAAAACTGGCAACAAAAATAATTTAGTCATGCATATAAAAGCTCATATAGGCGAAAAACCTTATTCTTGTTCTGTTTGTGGATATAAATCTCTCGAGAAAAATAGTTTAGTGAGACATATAAAAACTCATACAGGCGAAAAACCTTATTCCTGTTCTGTTTGTGGATATAAAACTGCTCGCAAAAATTATTTAGTCAGTCATATTAAAACTCATACAGGCGAAAAACCTTTTTCTTGTTCCATTTGTGAATATAAAACAGTTGAGAAAAGTAGTTTAGTTAAGCATATTAGGACTCATACAGGCGAAAAACCTTATTCTTGTTCTGTTTGTAGATATCAATTTACCCAAAAAAAAGTTTAGTCGAACATATGAGGACTCATACAGGCGAAAAACCTTATTTCTGTTCTGTTTGTGAATATAAATGTGCCAAGAAAAGTAATTTAGTTAAGCATATTAGGACTCATACAGGCGAAAAACCTTATTCCTGTTTTGTTTGTGGATATAAAACTGGCAACAAAAATAATTTAGTCATGCATATAAAAGCTCATATAGGCGAAAAACCTTATTCTTGTTCTGTTTGTGGATATAAATCTCTCGAGAAAAATAGTTTAGTGAGACATATAAAAACTCATACAGGCGAAAAACCTTATTCCTGTTCTGTTTGTGGATATAAAACTGCTCGCAAAAATAATTTAGTCAGTCATATTAAAACTCATACAGGCGAAAAACCTTTTTCTTGTTCCATTTGTGAATATAAAACAGTTGAGAAAAGTAGTTTAGTTAAGCATATTAGGACTCATACAGGCGAAAAACCTTATTCTTGTTCTGTTTGTAGATATAAATTTACCCAAAAAAAAGTTTAGTCGAACATATGAGGACTCATACAGGCGAAAAACCTTATTTCTGTTCTGTTTGTGAATATAAATGTGCCAAGAAAAGTAATTTAGTTAAGCATATTAGGACTCATACAGGCGAAAAACCTTATTCCTGTTTTGTTTGTGGATATAAAACTGGCAACAAAAATAATTTAGTCATGCATATAAAAGCTCATATAGGCGAAAAACCTTATTCTTGTTCTGTTTGTGGATATAAATCTCTCGAGAAAAATAGTTTAGTGAGACATATAAAAACTCATACAGGCGAAAAACCTTATTCCTGTTCTGTTTGTGGATATAAAACTGCTCGCAAAAATTATTTAGTCAGTCATATTAAAACTCATACAGGCGAAAAACCTTTTTCTTGTTCCATTTGTGAATATAAAACAGTTGAGAAAAGTAGTTTAGTTAAGCATATTAGGACTCATACAGGCGAAAAACCTTATTCTTGTTCTGTTTGTAGATATCAATTTACCCCAAAAAAAAGTTTAGTCGAACATATGAGGACTCATACAGGCGAAAAACCTTATTTCTGTTCTGTTTGTGAATATAAATGTGCCAAGAAAAGTAATTTAGTTAAGCATATTAGGACTCATACAGGCGAAAAACCTTATTCCTGTTTTGTTTGTGGATATAAAACTGGCAACAAAAATAATTTAGTCATGCATATAAAAGCTCATATAGGCGAAAAACCTTATTCTTGTTCTGTTTGTGGATATAAATCTCTCGAGAAAAATAGTTTAGTGAGACATATAAAAACTCATACAGGCGAAAAACCTTATTCCTGTTCTGTTTGTGGATATAAAACTGCTCGCAAAAATAATTTAGTCAGTCATATTAAAACTCATACAGGCGAAAAACCTTTTTCTTGTTCCATTTGTGAATATAAAACAGTTGAGAAAAGTAGTTTAGTTAAGCATATTAGGACTCATACAGGCGAAAAACCTTATTCTTGTTCTGTTTGTAGATATAAATTTACCCAAAAAAAAGTTTAGTCGAACATATGAGGACTCATACAGGCGAAAAACCTTATTTCTGTTCTGTTTGTGAATATAAATGTGCCAAGAAAAGTAATTTAGTTAAGCATATTAGGACTCATACAGGCGAAAAAACCTTATTCCCGTTTTGTTTGTGGATATAAAACTGGCAACAAAAATAATTTAGTCATGCATATAAAAGCTCATATAGGCGAAAAACCTTATTCTTGTTCTGTTTGTGGATATAAATCTCTCGAGAAAAATAGTTTAGTGAGACATATAAAAACTCATACAGGCGAAAAACCTTATTCCTGTTCTGTTTGTGAATATAAATGTGCCCTGAAAAGTAATTTAGTTAGGCATATGAGGACTCATACAGGCAAAAAACTTTATTCTTGTTCTGTTTTTGTGGATATAAATTTACCCAAAAAAATAGTTTAGTCGAACATATGAGGACTCATACAGACGAAAAACCCTTATTCTTGTTCTGTTTGTGGATATAAATTTGCAAGGAAATGAGATTTAGTCAAATATATGAGAACTCATACAGGCGAAAAACCTTATTTCTGTTCTGTTTGTGAATATAAATGTGCCCTGAAAAGTAATTTAGTTAGGCATATGAGGACTCATACAGGCAAAAAACTTTATTGTTGTTCTGTTTTTGTGGATATAAATTTACCCAAAAAAATAGTTTAGTCGAACATATGAGGACTCATACACACGAAAAACCCTTATTCTTGTTCTGTTTGTGGATATAAATTTGCAAGGAAATGAGATTTAGTCAAATATATGAGAACTCATACAGGCGAAAAACCTTATTTCTGTTCTGTTTGTGAATATAAATGTGCCAAGAAAAGTAATTTAGTTAAGCATATTAGGACTCATACAGGCTACAAAACCTTATTCTTGTCCAGTTTGTGAATTTAAATCTGTTGAGAAAAATAGTTTAGTCAAACATATGAGGACTCATACAGGCGAAAAACCTTATTACCGTTCTGTTTGTGGTTAAAACAGCTCGCAAAAATAATTTAGTGAAGCATATTAAAACCTAATACAGGCGAAAAACCTTATTCTTGTTCTGTTTATGAATATAAAAGAGGAGCAAAATGTAATTTTGTTAGACATACAAAGACACATATATGCGAAAAACCGTAGTTTTGTTATGGCTATTCCCTAACTTCAAATCGAATAGAAGTACGGCAATCAAATAGAAAAGGTTCGCTATTCTTATTCCGTAAAAAAAGATTTTTTTTGGTGCAATTCTCCACCTTCAGGATGCTGCAGTTTTTTTGCGCACTTATTTCTGGGACATCCTGTATAGTTTTTATTTTTATTATTAGGATAATTAGAATAGTTATATTGTGGATGATTCAACAAATATAAATGTAACCCTTCACGAAAAGGTAATTGAGTGTTTTAACAATAAATATGTATATTATATCTTATTCAGTAATTTAGGAAGCATCTAAACAAATAACTCCACCCCAGTGGTAAGGGCGTTAGGATACAACCACAGTATATCCTGCCTGTCGTAAAAGGCGACCAAAAGTACTAGAGGAGTAAACCTCTATCAACAATCCTTGCTGGGGCAGAGTGGTCTATCCAGCAAGTATCTAGACCACCTGGTTGTGATAGTCGTTGTTTATAAAGGTGTTGTGCGACGGAGGATTCCGAGGCCATTCTGTGTGAATACACTTGGGTCTTTTCTTGGCTGGCTTAAATTTTTGTATAATCCTTGGCATTTCCTGTGCGATAAAGACTCGCCAGAGTCCGGGTTCTCCTTTTTTAAATGTTACAGAGTTTGGAGGTTGCTCTGGACTCCCCCTCTAAAGATGGTGTGGGAGATCGTATTGCCCCTCATCTTAATACTATTGAGGTTGAGCCCTCCTCACCATCAAAAAACTGATTTCCTCTGTAGTAAAAGTCTGTAAGCAGCGAGACGATGGGTAACTATCCTCGGTTCCTGGTCATTGAGAGAATGGATGGTGATTTTCAAAAGATTAGTCCATTTTTGATTGCAAAGTTGTTACAGTATATAATGGTCATTAAGACACTTCACTATTTTGAAAAGCAGCGCTCGCCCCGCTTGTACCCCATAGGCGCTTTGTCTGGCTAAGAACTCAGTGGGAGGGGGGTTCGGTTCGACTTGGCACAGCTTAGGGCAAGATGCGCCTACTTGAGATGTTCGTTATGTCACAGAACAACGGGACAACGGGGATGAACAAGACGGACGTCAGCGATTGGCCTCCAGTTTTCCGGGACTGATGTGTAGAACAATCCTTGCTTATGCAAGACTTAGGAATGGGTTGTTACGATGGGACAACAATGACCCACCCTGTATATTTGCCTGAAGCACGCTCTCACTCTAAATCCGCTGTTAACAGTATTAAATTGGCACGCAACGGTACTATTTCGACGAGAGTGCACAGCAGTGTTATTACACGGCCCGCAAAACGAAAGCTCACCCTTTGAAATTACAAGGGTTTTCCCAGGCACCGACTAACCACTTTTTAGCATTGGCGTAACTAGGATTTTTGGCTGGAGAGGGCCTGGCCCCTCAACCAACCATCGTCAATACCTATGTATAGTTGTATACCTATACATACATCATCTGTAACTCCTTATACCGTTTACACAGTGTCGTATGCCGACGGCACCGAGCTGCTAAGGGTATGTGCATTTTTAAATTTGGTAGAGGTACTTGAGGTAGTAGAACCTGTCTAAGTTAAAACACTATGTACGCTCTCCACATGTTCACCCATCCAAATACTGACCAAGCATACCTATGAAGACATGAATTTACGTACATATATAACTTTTTCGTATAAATTAATTTGCTCCTTTGACGCTTTTATACTAGGGTAGCCTCATAAATTTCTGCAATCTAATAAAACAAAGCTGTGTAGCCAGAATTTGTTGTTATTGTTTCTCAAAATATTCCCCGTTAAACTCTAAACATTTACACATTCTGTAAAACCAATTTTCTAAACATAAATTCCACTATTTATGAGTCACTTGAGAAACAAGGTTTTTGAAGCTTTCCACAGCATCTTCGGGAGTTCCAAATCGGACACCACGCATTTTATTCTTTAATGGAGGAAATAGAAAGTAATTGGAAGGTGCTAGGTCGGGACTGTATGGGGTATAACTTAACAATATTAACCCGGAAGTCTGTAAAAATTATTTTGTTTGATGTGCGGTATGACTAGAAACATTGTCATGGTGCAGAACGATCTCAATTTTTGGGCGCCATACACGATCTTTTTGAATAAAGTCTGGCGGCCATGCTGTTGTGTACCATTCTGTGGTAACCGTACGTTTATTTTCAAGCACGACAGTTGTGTATACTTACACCAAACTCAAATACGTTAATTAGAGAAGTGAAGCAAAAGAATAGTATGTTGAAACCACAGAACAATAACTGAAACTGGCTGTAAACCTAAAAGCACAACGAACGAACGCCAATGATAAATTTCAACGTCAAAATATAACACTGCACGTGTAGCCAACATCAAATAGTTAAACTAAATGGCCCCAAAATAATGATAATTCAAAACCTTTCGATCATTTCTGAAGGCACTGTACAAGCCCGGCGACGGGCACAGAAAATTTATCCGGCTGCGGGCAATGGATTTGCTTTCGCTTCGGACTCCAAGCGTATGTGCCGATATGGACAGAAAAGTGCCCTCGTAATAGGTAAGATGTGCCCTTAATTAATTCTGCGGGTGAATCGACCTGGTAAACCCTTATCACGCAACCAGCTGCATGTTTGTCGTGGCCTCTTTGGAATTGCATTATTGTCGCTTTTGCTGTGTAGTGTTAGTAGTCTTAACCCGTAGGGATGCAGGGTGGATAGGTGAACCCCGAAGTACCGGGTTCGACAAGTTACGGAGTTTAGTAGTTGTTTTGGGGGTCGTATTCAGGTACTGGATCTAGTAATTCACGAATACGACGGAAAGCGTGTTGAATGTGGTATTTTAAGTGTATTATTTAGATGCTAATTTTAACCAACCACGAATACGACGAAAATCGGAGGAGGTATTTGAAAGTACTGGATCCAGCAAGCCATACAAATACGCTACGGAGTTAGGTTTGGAGTTCAGGAGAAATTCAGGAGTTTTGGAAGGTTTCTCCAGGTGGGTGCAAGGACTCAAGTGTACCTTACAGTTTTGGACACGAAGTTCGGATTGGTGCGGCAGGCCTATTTCGCTTTTCAGGATCAACCAGCGGCTTCCGGGCTCACTGCTTTTGCTTGGAGCCGAATATCGCCCTGCACTTATATATTTTTTGTTTATAAACATGAATATAAATAATGTTTCTTTCATATTTGTAATTTGTATGTTGATTCGTGTTTTTTGTGCAAAATAAATATATGATTCAAAATTAAAAGAACCACCGCCCAAGCCCACAGACAAGAGAGCACCTCTCCCTAAACACTATACTGATTATATTCCCGAAATTACTAAATACGATATAAAAATGGCTATAAAGCAAATAAAAAATAATAAAGTAAAATATTTTTGTGGTGGTATCACTACTCATGTTCATTGCGCTTAGGATTAGGATTTGTGCTAGCGCACTCGTCCTAATCGAACTTAAGCGCAATGGACATTCGTGATACCACAGCAAAAATATTCGACATAACTTTGACTACTCATGGTGTTATAAGTGAAAGTATTCGACACATCTAGGCCGATGAATATTAGTAGCGGTAGAGAGTAGAGACAGGGAGATACGATATTTCTCACTCTTCACGAATCTGTTAGAGAGTTAGAGGACGTGTTCAAGACTTTGAAATGGGAGTCTAAAGGTATAAATGTCAACGGCGAATACCTATTGTACCTACATCCGCTTTGCTCCCTATTATCAAAGACGCAGTAAGGGCTGTATGACATGATAATCAAACTTCAAACCGGTACCGAAAAAGTAGCTGTCCGGATGAACATCAAAAAGACGAAAATCATTTTCAACGAAGATAACCTAGCATTAATTAATCGAAATATCTAAATTATAGAAGTTGTGGATAATTATGTGTATCTGGGATAAAACCTAACTACGAAAAAAGACATTCAAACGACAGAGGTGAACAGAAAAATAAGAATGACCCGAGCAGCCTACGATAGATTGATGAAAGATGTAAAGGTAGTGTAAGCTAAGTATCGTACATGGTTAGTTTTATTTAGACCGTTAGTTAGGCTGGGCTTGTCGTGGTTGACGACCAGCGCCTTTTTCTAGCTTGTTTTATTTTTATTAAATTTTATTAACCTTACGAATCATCGCTTGATCCTTACCCATGACAATACATCGCCGAGAATTTAGCTAGTCTTCCGGGTTGTGACCGTCTTTTGTTAAAAAGCTGTACAGCTTAAACTATTTTTATATTCAAACTCGAATATCTGAAACGGTTGAATGTAGAGCTGTCGAGTAAGATATCAGAAGAAAGCAAAAGGCTTGTTCCATTTAAAAAATTCGAAATTGTTAGATTTGCAACTTTTGAGCACCCTATATAGCATTAATACTTTGAGCTACTATTTTACACTCAAAAAGTAATTCACAAGAAACATATTTTTCTTGGTAACTTTTTCCTTTACTCACATGCTTTCCGCTAGTTACGAGGCATCCTAAAGTTCAGTATTTCTTGTTCAAATCGTTAATATCTAAAACAGTTAACTTTAGATGAAAAAGTTAGCTGAGAACATTTTCAAGGCCTTGGAATGGGAGTCGAAAGGTGTAAATGTCAACGGCGAATACCTATTGTATCTACGCTTTGCTCCCTACTATCACACACTTAGGAAGAGCTGTATGACATGATAATACAACTTCAAACCGGTACTGAAAAAGTAGCCGTCCGGATGAACATCAAAAAGACGAAAATCATTTCCAACAAAGATAGCGTAGCATCAATAAATCTAAATACCGAAATTATAGAAGTAGTGGATAATTATGTGTATCTGGGATAAAATCTAACTATGAAGAAAGACATTCAAACGACAGAGGTGAACAGAAGAATAAGAATGGCCTGAGCAGCATACGATAGATTGAAGAAAGATGTTTTCAACACAACACATCCACAATATTTGAAAACCAGGGTGTTCAACAGTTGTACGCTACCTTACGCCGCAGAAACATCACTCCTGGAGGAAACGGACATAGAAATGCTAAAAAGAGCTGAAAATAATATGGAGCGTGCAATGCTAGCTATCAGACTACTATATAAAATATTTAACGAAACAATAAGAAGAATGATAATTTTGAAATAACCATGGACAGACCATGTTATGAGACGGAAAGAAAACAGGTGGAGCAGGAGAACAACAGAATGGAGATCACGAACGAATAAAAGAATCCAAGGCATGATGCAGAGATGACATCGAAAATATAAGAGGGAATCAATGGAAGAGCGAAGCTACTGACCGCAAAGAATGGAAGAGAATTGGGGAGGCGTGTATTCAGAGATGGGACACTCAACTCTGGCAGTGATGATGATGATAATACCATATCAGTACATATTATTATGTTTAATAACATTAGTAAATATGGTTTCTAAGGAATGCTTTCATGAACTCCGTTACTTTTAGATACAGTTTCTAAATAATTTATAAAGTTTAAGACCAGATTTTTCTTAAATAAACTACTCATGTAAACACGTAGAAGAGCTTCTTCTTCGGCTGTTTTCGAAGCGACAGGTTTACAAAATTTGCTTCCTGAAACAGCTTAACTGGAAGAGCGAGTGACAAGGCAACCTGTTTTCCAACTCCAAAAATAGTTAACGTTGTGTCACAACTAAATACTGTCACAAACGTTTCCAAGTTTCTGTTTTTTGTAAGTGATATGTCAGACCTTTGTCTATATTTTAAAGTGCTTCTTACTTCTTAAAGTATCTTATGCTTTTTTATTTACATATTTACATTGTTTTACATACTAAGTTATATATTCTATAGTATGTTGCGCTAGTAGAGCCCTAAACCTCCATTGGTTTGTCTTGGTGCTGCTACTCCGTGGAAGGTAGCGCTAGTCGGAAATGTAAATACAGCACGTTGACGATTTCTACCCTTGGATGGGGAGGAAACATCTTAGGGATAGACTCGACAGCATCGTGGTGGGTATCCCATTGCCTTGCACGACTGTTTTCAGGCTTGAAAAACGCAAAAGTGCACGGCTCCAGCGAGATTTGAACCTGGCCACCTAGAGCAACGTGGATCAGTCTCCCAGCGAGCTAAGCGACTGAGCCACGCTACCTTTTTTAAAGTGCAGGGGTCGGCTATTGACTTGGCAATGGTGTAGTAGCAAAATCAACAACTCTGTATCATTCCCTACAAGGCAGGTGCCATAAAACTGAGCATTTGACACGGCAGTAATGGCAATCAGGACATCCGCAGCACCAGGTGCATATGTTACTGTTTTTGTCCTATAGAAGAGAGAATACGCTTTTTATTTCTGGAATTAAGTTTCACAGTTACAGAAATTTCGAATGGTGGACACCGACGACCCTTCGTTTTCTGTAGGTGAGTAATATCTTTCGTGGAAAGTTGCTGCTGTCCCATTAAAGACAATTAAAGCTTTCCCAAAATGTTTGATGACGTACGAAATGTAGCTATCACAATTGGTGTCGTACATTATTTGAAGTTCCCATGGTATCTGTTTGCTTAGCGGTTTTTTCAAATTGCAGCTGCTAATGACGGCTTATTTGATTTTCGAAAAACTTGGTAGGATTTGAACAAGGAAGGTGGATGTGTACATAACATGTAAGACATTATTTCTGTTATGTCTGGACATTCTCTGCTAACGAAAATTGCCAAGCGCCGAAAAAGTAGAGTCTGATCAATATAGACTTTCTCGCTATCTGCTACTACTACTACTACTACTACTACTACTACTATTACTACTACTGTAACGCTAGCTCCTGCATTAAATTTTTATCATACATACAATGTATTTAAATTTAATATATCGCCCAATGAAGCGTTGTATCAACTCGACGCGTGAACTGGCGATAAAAAATCCTATCCGCTGTGCGCGTCATCGCGAAGTATGAACGAAGGCGCTGTTTCCCATTTCCAATGAAAGCTAGGATAAGTACCCCGATAACGCGGCCGAAAAGGTATAAAAGAAGATTACACTGCCAGTTCCAGACAGTTGAGAGTATTGCCCCTGGAGTCCACCAGTCCTGATCCTGTTCTCTTCTTTCTTACCTGGGTCCTCCGGTCTGACAAGCTGAACTCTCTAACGGAGTAGGCCTCTAAGCCTTACCAGTCCAAGCTTTAAGGGAGATGACAGGTAGAACTGTCAGCCCAAGAAGTTGAACCTTTCCGTATCACCCCCGACTAACCGCTTAAAGTCCTTTTCAAACGCATAATTATTAAGCGCAAATCCCGGCGCTTCGAGAGGTTAAATACATCGCATAACCTCATTTTACTAATAATTAAACCTGTAGGAATCGCAATATCTACCCGTTTGCGAGCGGCTAGAAGACGGCCGCCGCCCGTCAGAAACTCACCTAGAGGGTCCGTTTTAGAAGCTTAAAATCGTATCCTTGGTGTCCGAAGATCGAGCCCGCTTTCCAGGAATTTATCTCCAGCGGACTGTCAAACCAAAGCTTCTCGGCTAAAAGTGAACGAATTCCATCTGCAGGATATGACACCGCGTTCGCTCCAAGATCGACACCTAGTCTTCGTAAGACACCAGTAACCCCCGCACAAGTGTTTAGGCACTAACACCACCCTCAGATAACCCTTAAAGTTGTTAAATTCCACGTATAATTCTAGCATAAATCACTGTAAACAACGGCTGCGTAGAAGGTCAAGCTTGGAGCAACATCCGACATACGGGCCAAAAGACCTACTTAGCCCGTTCACCGAAGAATCGCCGTGCTTGCCAGCCGACTAACTTAAGGGGCCCACAATACTCACCGGTACATTGGGTTGCAGTTTTACCCAGAAATCAGAAACACCGTTTCAGAAGAATACGTAAATTTTGAATAATGTACAATTCAGATTTATGTTTAATTATTATTTTTGTAACTAGCTAACAACATTATATTTTGTTTTGGTAATTATTTGGTGTTTTTCCTAATCGAATATATATTTGAGTGAACGTATTTCTCCGAATTGAGCTTAACCCGAGGTATAAATTTTTGACGCCCTTAGTAACACTACTACTACTACTACTACTACTATTACTACTAGGTGTAAGTATCTGCAACTTTTCCCGTCATGTTGGTCTGTGTGTCCAAAGTATCTTTCTGAATGCTTGACTGCGATGCTTCGACGAGCCGGTAAGGTCTGGCATAGACTCATTAATTTGAGCGCAGACAGATCGTTGAGTATCCGTTATACCTCCTCCTCCTGTCAAGCCTCCAGTAGTTTTTACGCTCAGAAAGCAATGTTAAGTCTGGTGTTAGCTAACATCGCGTCAAAGTGAACAAAAACGAATCAATTCTCAAATGCTTATGGTAACTAATACATTAGTAAACAATATTTGATGCGATTTTGTTCACTTTGACGCGATGTTAGCTAACACCAGACTTAACATTGCTTTCTGCAACCGGCCCTAAGTCAGGTGAAAGCCGTCCAGTGTCGGTCACTTTTAATTATTATAAAGAGCCCATTTTCAAATTTTGAGTAAATATAAAGAGCCCATTTTCAAATTTTGAGTAAATATAAAGAGCCCATTTTCAAATTTTGAGTAAATATCGGGGTTCAACGTTTGAAGGTCTAGCATGTTCTTTAGATGTATGCGAACTGATTTGGTGTAGTGAGTAGGGCCTGCTGCTGCAAAATACGGTAACATGTCAGTCAAGGTTTTAAGGTACATGTGCCAATTCCCAGTTCTCTAGCCTCCAATGAAGCACTTCAGAATGGAAATAATTTCCATATATTGAAACCATAATGCTGCAGTTCGATTGCCTCCAAGTTTCAACATTTTTCCATTGTGTGACCAATGCAGCCGACGAAACTCATCCTGATGTGGAATCCCCCGAGTAAAACTACAGTACCTTTTAAGGTACTTGACGGATGCTCAGCATGAATTGTCATAGCCTTTCAGTACAATGGCTGATCAAATGGAGTTACTGGAGTTGCATTCTACTTCTTTGCTTCATTAATGATGATATTATTTGGTGCATGATAAATTATTGGAAGGAAATAGACAGTTGTTTTCCCGATATGTTGCCTCTTATGAATTGTTTGCATAAATGCTTGCCATCTTGATTGTGGCTGATGAAAAAACCATGATGCATGCCATGAATGGTTGAGGTTCTTACACAGATCTTGTGCCTACGTCTTTGGAAATTCTTTGTATGCCAGTCCGATTCTCTCTTGAAGATTTGTATGAATATGAAAAGCAATTTTTCCTACTTCTCTCAATTGATCTGCTGAAACTTGAAATCTAGGGATTGTAAACTTTTTTCTTTTTGGTGCGGGTGTCACAGCTGCAATAATACCTATTCCGTGGAAAGTGCCACGACCATCATTTATACAAATATCGTGATCCACATTATCTGCAACGTATCTATGGGTTTGAACACCTAACCCTATTTGCATTGGTGCCATCAGTGCACGTGGACTGGCAGCTTGTATACTAGTCTGCTCAAAAGCTGCTAAGGTAAGAGGGAAATGTTGCTTTGGCAGGATGCAGGAAAGTAGCAGTCGAAGAAATGGAGGTATAATTTCAAGGTTCGCATCAATTGTAAGGTCTTCAAGTCCATTATATTCATTTTTTGGTGTATTAATGATCTTTATCTCATTGACAATGGTGTTCCCACTGCTTGTATGATGTTCGTACGCTCTGCTTCGGCATCAACATTTCCTGGAAGCTGGTAATAATTGCGAAAAATGGATTTTGCTGTCTCGGAATGTAACGACGTCTTCTTTTCCTTGCATTTTTGTTATAATTACATTCTTATAACTAGCGTGCTTTGATGCCAATTTGACGTATTTGTCCTTTACCAGGGTACGAACAGATCGTTGTTCCCTTTTACTCCACAGTACTTTAAAGTTAGAGGAGGCAACGATCTCTTCGTACCCTGATCGTTGTCCTTTTTAAGTGTAAATTACTTTAGAGTGAGAGGTGACAACGATCTGAATTATGCGCCTAACGTGTTTGATAGAGTAAAGTTCCGTAGCTGATGGAACAAGTTGTTCCTGCATTTTATTGTGGATCATTCTTACTGTGATTTGCAAATGTTTCCAAACGCACTTCATCAGAAGGCCTTCCTGTTTTGAGACGCTTGGTATCTTACTCGAATATTCTTTCTTGTGCGAAAGTTTACTGAGCAGCTTCTATGGTACATATCATCGGCAGCATGTAAGTCTGATGGCATTAATCCGGCCTTGTACAATTATACCACATTCATCATTCCTATCGCGATAGATTCTCATAACACACGTTTGAACTTCCACTCCATCAGCAATTGCTCCAACATCATATTTAGCTTCGTATTAAACAACTTTTCCACAAAATATACGCTTCGAATCAACTAATAACCCACGGGACGTATCGGCAGACCTTAGATCTGGATAGTTCAGAATCAGGTCAGCTTGGCCTCTTCTTTTTTAGAAAGTTGGGAATTCTTTTATCACAACAATCTAGTTTATATTTCGTATGCACCAACTATCACCTCGCATCAGAGGCATTGAAACTATCGGTTCCTTGCTGCGTCAAAGTGGGAGCATCGTCGCATTCGCTAACCGTTCATAAAATGCAGTGGAATTCCATCTGTAACAAAGAACTAACAAAAACGCTCAGTCACATGGTCTAAGGAAGAAATAGAGAGAATTGGTAAAGTAAGGATCAAATAACACTTTTTATATGTTGTACGAACAATCACCTATCGACCTCAATAAAATCGTTTTTCCTAGGCTGATTTCGGTGGTTTTTGGATATGTTGGTTAGCTCACTTTTCTCTACATTTTGTTACCAAAATCAATTGGGTTGCATTTTTATTAAAGTTCTCTACTACTTTTTGCTTTATGCACTGTGCTATGCGTCAGTACAAGTAAAAGTGAACTGGATAGAATTGAACAGTGTGGTTAAATAAAAATGTTCTTTTTCAATGAACATAAAAATTACCTGTTATGCTGTAATTTATTAATCACAATAATCAATACTTTTGCTCCGACTAGCTGTTAGGTTCGAGAAATCTCTTACCCCGGGTTGAGTTTCTACACAGTTGAAAACTTACGCAATTGTATGATAACTGCACTAGTATGGCGAATGCTTCTTAATAAATTGAACCTCAAATAAATGGTCAAGAAACGACACAGAAATTAGCATTCAATTTTACTCTTATCAATGCAAGCTTTTGATAATTACGACACCGGTAAATCACAATAAAATAAATGCAATTTCGTCACTAACCAACCTGATTATCGGTAACTAGGAACGCCGCCTCCAACGTTATGTCTCGATCCGAATTTCAAAAGGACTCCAACCTGCTCCAATGCCTTCTTGTGCCCTTAGATGCTGGAATCTGCTCAAAATGCGCCATTTTCTTTCACTCTGCACCGTCGTCTGCTCGCTGGAACCGTTTGGTACTCGTACCTGTTCTCAGGCTTTCTTTGTTGGTAAAAATCGTAGCTGCGCTTCTCCAACTCGTTACTGGCTTCTTCAAATCGTGGCTGTGTGGAAGTTCGGACTTTTGGTGCTCCATTCTTAACTACTCGTATTTCACTGATTACCGGACTGCCCACATACAAATTGCCTACGGTTGGATAACAATAATACAACCAGTTGGAACTCAACAGACTTTAATTACATGAAGATTTGCAATATTCTAACTCAGAAGCCAGCACACAATAACCTTTCTTGGCTTCGCTTCGCCGATCTCTTTTCTTATTTACAAGTGTTGCTAAGTAACCTAATACATTTAATGATTTGTACTATGATCGTATAAATTAATTGTCTGCTTTTTCGAATTGTCAAATATTGCAACGCTAACCTCACATTTATTTTAATTCACAAAGCTTTCACTTTTCTGGTTTTGAGCACTGTCACTTTTACATTGCTAAATCTACAGGTTGCTTTATGCGCTTTGGCATGTTACATATTTTTTTTCAGTGTATTGTTACCCGTAACTTCATTGACCAACAGCCTAGCATGTTGCACTGACGAACTAACTGCACTTTGACTTTGTGACGCTTTGCCACCCTTATTACTAACACAATCTAATTAGCATGTCTTACGTTACTTCAAATATCTGAGCATTTACTAGCAGTTATCATTTTAAATCATAACATTAAATTAAGTTAATTGAAACCTTGCCGATAACGTTTATGGAACTTATTTGCTATTCTTAGTTTAATTAAATTATAGCATATTTATCAATTATGGTTTTTAAATCTATTAATGTTTAATTGTCATAACACTTCTATCTGTAGCGATTAATAAAGTACCAATTTTGTTGATGTCTGATTTTTAATTAATTAACATTTATTTAATAATAATAAAGAAATCAGAATTGCTATAGGTAGCATACCATCTCAATATGAATATTGAATTTTTGTCTTTAGCACCATCTGAATAATTCAAATAAAATTCCTCTACATCCCACTATTTCCTGTAGAAGTCAATTTAATGAACACACTGCTTATAAAATGTTTAAGAGATGACGGAAATCGCGTTAATTACTTAAACTGGATGCCCCATCTGCATAATCTATACATACAATCAAGTGTAGGTTTTGCACCCTAATGAACATGCTACACGCAGCATCTTATAATTCCGAGTAATATATAAGGAGGTGGTTGCTCTGAAAACCCTCACAGTTTCTTTTCTGCTCCTTGAAGATTATCAATAATTAGGGTAAGACACTTTTTAGCTGTATGTAAATCGTAAGATTAGTTAATTTCGAACATGTGTGCGAAGTACATACACAAATAAGTAAATAATTTATTTGGTGATCATGTTATTTGAACTCATTCTGTACTCACAAACTTAAAAGGATTATTGATAAAACTATGTGGATGTTTAAAAGGTGATGTATATTGCGACGTATTACGCAGTGCGCTGGAGTGAATAGAAAATTTCCATTTAAACGCAAATTTTATTTATTTTATCTACGACTGTGTGTAAAATTGACTTTTAGTTGGCAGTTTTAAGTTTGTAAAACGACTGTTTAATAACATGTTTTCATTAGTTTACGTCGTCAGTAGCAACGCTTTTTAAATTTTTTAAACACGCAAAATTACGAACGTTTGCTAGTAATCCTAATTTAATAATATATTTTTTTGATATTTACCGAGTTTTCTAGATTCTATCGTAGATAAAATATTGTACGATACACATGCGTAAAGCATCTTTAGTCACTCGCGGGGTTTAAAACGCTCGCTCATTCGCCTTTTAACACTGCCCCAAGCGTGACTAAAGATTAGCTTTACGCACTAGTATCGTAAATTACTATTATACCACAACAGTCCAACAACAGTTGTTTTTCATAATGGATTCAAACTAGTATTTGCATCTTATCGAAATTAAATTGTGGCCTGTGAGAGCCTAAGGCAGTTTTTTCTTTATTGGGAGAATTATTGATATGACAACCTGTTTTCTGATTACATAACTGTTTGCCGACTACGGTTTAGTTTGACCCACATAGCTAAGATCACAATTAACACAGGATATTTTATAAATTAGGTTATTTTGATTTAATTTAGCTAATTTTTTCTTTGAGTTTTGCAAAAACGTTTCTTCCACCTTTTTTATTGTATAGAGCAATAGAAGCCTTGAAAGTTTGAAGGATTTTAGTCACTTGGTTCGATACTGGGGAAATTTTTAAAAACTTATTATTAATGGGATTCCGTTGTTAAGTGTTATTAGGCTATGAGAATGCCGGTAAATTATTCTTTTAATTAATGTATTTGGACAATTTTTGGAAATTAAAGTCTCAAGCAGATTCTCAGTATTTTTTCATGAAATCTTGTTGAAATTTTGTTTAATAATTTTGATTTTTTGGTGCATAGGGTGTGCGGAGTTGAAATTCGAAATTCTATCTGAAGTAATGGGTTTTTTATAAATCGAAATATCAAACCGCCATTTTGTCTAATTACTAATAATTCTAAAAAGGAAAGTTTTACATTCCCTTCTGTCTCAATGATAAATTCCAATTCCGCCGTAAGGGTGTCTTCTACAAATACCTATAAAAATGGTAAACCAAGTCAAACTTTTGTGCCGCTATATTAGCTACATAACTCATCACGAACGCAAAACTGGCGCTAATGGGGATGAATTGAAAAAAAAAACTAGTTATCCCGGTAAACATATTATGATCGACAATAGTGTGTATCATAATACCATCCCATTGTAGAATAATGATATTTCTACCAGTTGTTCTGAAATATTGATGAACTTAATATCTTAATACTGTGTGGTATGATTTTTTTATATGAAACTGAAAAGAGGGCAATATATTTTTCATAATATCATTAAGGTATCGTGAGTGATAAAAAACATGATTCATGCAGCATCGTCATACTCAACCACGGCTTTATTTGTTTTATATATAGTATATATTCTAAAATCTTTCGATGTTTTTGCTTTAGATGTTATGGTACTTGATTCCCCTTGTCTTGGGGGCGTTCTTTGTGAACGTTTCTCTGGAGATGGACATGAGCCAGGAATATATGAAAACTATAAAAGGCCGCTTTTGTGGAACTCATCTAGCAGATATGATATCACTTGTATGCGATGGGATATACAACACTAACAAACAAAAAAAAAGAACCTTTACAATCGTAGGGGATTGATAAAGATTCAATTTCATGGCCCATTAATATGATTACATTGTTTTAGCTATTAAACAAACCGTTCAAGATGATTATGAAGATACAGACATTTTTGAATTTTTAGAAGACCGTCCGTCATTTCCTTTCCATTCAAGGAAAAATGCAAAATCTATTATACCAGTCCAATTCCGGAAACGCAATAATGCGAAAGTTGAACGGAAAGGTATTGTTGACGAATGTTGTTACCAGGCGTGTTCCATTTGGGAAATGAACGGCTACTGTGGCACGCAGTGAGATACAGGGAATCGAAATATGCTTTACTGAAAATATTTTATTATTAATATTATTGTACTTGAAGTACTTGCGACTGAATTGTATATTAAGAAGTTAAATAAGAACTTTTATACCACGTATTTAAATATATATACAAAAAACGATGTGTACTTGTTTTATTATGTACTAGATACTATAAAACTCGGTGGCAATTTCTGTAACTAACAATTAATCCACTTAAGGATTTAATATTTTGTCTATGTAAAAGTTACTGGCTGAATAGCTTTGAAGATGATTGTTGGGAGAGCTATTTTATGAAGAAGCATCATAAGAAGAGATTAAAAACTGCACAATTAACGAATTTGCATAAAACCAAATCCAAGTGGAAATATTAGCTATAAGCTTTGCGAAAATTTTTTCTACAATTATCAATGCCAACAAAAACATATAACAAAAGAAACTTAAACCAATAACAAAATTAAAATATGAAAAACTTATTAAAATATTTAAAACCACAAAGCCGACATAGAAAAACCTAGAATATAGTTGTTGATGTGGATTTGTACGTCAGAATGCATTGTTACTTTCGTAGCACAGACTATGAGACTATAAAGTAGTCTCTTAAAGTCTGCGAATGTAAATTTCGGTGGAGTATTGAAGGAAAGGCACGGAGGGAGGGTAGTTTTAGGTAAATTTATGCCTTGTAATGTAAATATAAATATATTGTAATGGTAAGAGGCTTGCAGCAATTCTGGTTACATTGCTAACTTACGAATATTAATGAAAGATTTAAATAGGCTCAGAATTGGTATTGTATTTATTGCAACAGTCACGAGTAAACCTTGATAATTACATACATGATTAGCAATAAATGTAATTAATTAACAGAGGCTAGTAATGGTATAAACGATATCGTCAGGATTGTGATCAGCTTGTATTCGAATTTGTGCTCAGTATGACAAATGTAGCTGATTTTATGACTGACAGGTTAATTGAGTAACGTCAAAACACGATAATATAGTCGCTTTAGTGCAAGGGTGTTTCGAATCATTACAGAGAGTTGAGGCAGGGTTTGCATTCATATCGAAGTGCCGACTGTCGGTCACGCAGCTAAAGAGGTTATAAAGCAGTGCAACAAGGTACAGATCATTTAAAGAACATATAAGAAGCAACCTGAGAATTAATGAAAATTACAAGAATGTGCTAGTGCCTTGCTAGTTAGCCCGTGTTAGTGTTACTGTTTTTAAAACAAAAAGTGAACTCAAGTGAAAAATGCGATCAATTGTAAGGTTATAGTTTCCGGAATGACATTTACATAAAAACAATTAAAAGTAAGATCAAAGTAGGTACACTTACAGATGAATAATTGTAAATCATGTTGCTATGGTGAGCTAGAGAGTCGATTGTTAATAGTTTTTTGGGGAAGCCAAGGCGAAAGCTTGTGTGTTGGATTTATTCCAAATTTTGATATTAATTTGTTGATAAAAGTAAATACTTTGTGGCCAGTTGTGCATTTTATTGAATGCCTGTGGGTAGAGGACAGCTGTGCGCAAATTCGCAGTGTTCCGAAGTAAACTGTACCTCGAGCGTAGTCTTCCGGGTTCGCCTTGGGAGTTAAGATTTTACAAGATTTGGAGCTACGGGAAGCAGATACCAAAGTGTAGCACCTAGAGGAGGCCCTTTTTGTGGTCCAAAAGCAAGTATCCGCAGCAGAAAGCTTGCCAGGAAGCAAATACGAGCTTGGCGTTCTTTCCGAGCGTAGCATGTGCGAGTTCAACTTCGGAGCTGGAATTCTACAAGATTTGGAGCTGCTGGAAGCGGAAATCAAAGTGCAGCACCTAGACGAGGCTTTATTCGTGGTTCAGAAGCAGGTAGCAGCAGCAGGAAGCTTGCTGGGAAGCAAATACCACCTTGGCATCTTTTTGCAGAAGCCGGAAACGAGATTCGTTTTCCTTGGAGAAAAAACAAAAGCGAGTTGGCGCTCTTTTGCAATTGAAAAACAAATTCCAGGTTAATCAAACTACTTGATTACTATGAAAGCATTGTTATAGCTGACCTGAGGTGAACTGATTGATTGTTGGTTGGTTTGTTGTCAGCTTACGCTGAAATTTTTGTTTCGAAGAGCTTTGTTTGCGGTTAAATATTCTGTGGTTATCTGTCATACCTCAGAATCGAGATAAAATTTTAACAGTGTAAAAGCCAACCTTGCAGATACCAGTATCAATAGCTAGTCGGCGCAAAACTTTTTAATAAGTTGCAATTAGATAAAATATAGAAAGAACAACATACCTGTATTAAAGTAAAGCTTATTTAACTAAATATATTTTTAATTAGCCAGGAAGAGATAGAGAGAGAGAGGCAATATATTATTCTGTAAAATTCTGACTGCTAAACGTGTTGGGATAAATTTTTTATTTATTTAAAAATTAATATTCCGTTACAATATCTATCATTTTAAAGCTAATGTACTAGGCTAAAACTTTGATAAGAAACATATTTCTATATTCTTAGTTTCAAACAAGCTAGAGGTAGAAACCCCGAATGTCACAGCAAATATAAATTTTTTTAGTGTTTGTAGAAATTAAGACAACATTTTTGGCATGCGCGCTAAATTCAGCATCCAATTGCTAGGAGAGGCATAGAAATATTTCTTTTGCAATACTAGTACACATAAAATACACCAGAAGTGCACATAAAAGTTTTTGTTTACGGGTGGCCATTTGCAATTATATAATATGAAAAACACACTCGATAACAATTCCAGAGTGTTATTTCGGCAGCCAGCTGTAGTATATCGTTCATATTGTCACTGATGGGTGCCATCAATACGGATAAATTATAATAAGATGCAATGAAAAGTTCGCTGAAGTCGTAAATGCACTTATTAAACGCTATATTAATGCAAATTCAACATCCAATTGCAAGGATAGGCATAGAAATATTTCTTTTGCAATACTAGTACACGTAAAACACATCAGAAGTGCACACACAAGTTTTTGTTTCCGTGTGGCTATTTGCAAGTACATCTGTAAAATAAACATTCGATAAAAATCCCAGAGTGCAATTTCGGCAGCCAGCTGTAGTATATCGTTCATATTGTCACTAATCGGTGCCATGAATACGGATAAAATATAATAAAATGCAATGAAAAGTCCGCTGAAGTCGCAAATGCACCTATTAAACGCTATCTTAATGCAAATTCAACATCCAATTGCTAGGAGAGGCATAGAAAAAATGATTTTGCAATACCAGTACACGTAAAACACACTATAAGTGCACGTAAAAGTTTTTGTTTCCGTGTGGCTATTTCAAAAAATATAATCTGAAAAACACACACTCGATAAAAATTCCAGAGTGCTATTTCGGCAGCCAGTTGTAGTATATCGTTCATATTGTCGCTGATGGGTACCATGTACACGGATAAATTATAATAAAATGCAATTAAAAGTCCGCTGAAGTCGCAAATGCACTTATTAAACGCTGTCTTAATGCAAATTAAGCATCCAGTTGCTAGGAGAGGCATAGACACATTTATTTTGCAATACTAGTACAAGTAAAACACACCAGAAGTACACATAAAAGTTTTTGTTTTCGTGTGGCCATTTGCAAGTATATAATCTGAAAAACACACATTCGATAAAAATCGCAGAGTGCTATTTCGGCAGCCAGCTGTAGTATATCGTTCATATTGTCACTGATGGGTGCCATGAATACGGCATATCAAACAGTCTTTAATACATCATTTAGGAATTAAAACAAAAAAAGTTTGCATCATTCCAAATCTTGCTAATGGAGATATAAGGGCACAAGGGGAGTACAAGAGCAAGCGTGGGAATTTTTGAAGAAGTATCTTTTTTCACACTTAATAACAACTGCTCAATTCCCAGAATTATTCTCGAAGATGTCCTTTTATTTCCTTGGCTATTGGTGGTTACGCCTTTGTTATACGCAAAACACCATTACGCCGGTATACGAGATCTCAGACTTTTAGTATGTTGTTCGTCACAGTAAATAGGAAGTTTCCACTACTTCTCAGATCTACCATATTTTTCTGGGTTTTGGTAAAATTTCTATTTAAATACCTGGGCTAACTGCGATCAGTGTGTTTGTTGGCTCTTGCTATTATCCAGTCTCTATGGAAATTCATCATTAATATATCATGAAACAATAGTCAAATTTTGGCATACAAATAATTTTAATTATTTCAGATTTGCATGTCACCGTCTGATACATTTTAGCTCCGTATTTTAGCACACGGTTTGGGTGGGAGTCACGCGGTGCGCGGCTCTGTGGCGCGCGTTTTCAACGCAGCTGTCTTTACCACTATTTGAATCACTAGTCTGAATTTGTGATAAAGCGAGCCCCAAAAGCGTATAAAAGCACGTGCTCCGGGCAGAACGAACAACTCTTCGAGTTTTCCTGCCTTAACCTACCGGAGTTGTGCACAAGGCGCTACTTCACGTAATGTGCATAACCACCTTTTCTCGAAATCTCGATCGAACTTAGAGCTAGTCTGTGACGAGTTCGGTTTCCTCCCGCAAAACGTCCTGGTGAACATTTGGCGCCGGATTAGGGACAAGTTTTTGCCTAATCTATAGATTTGGATACTAGCGCTAGTCCAGATGACGTGTCCATCTTCCCTGTAGCATATTCCGACCACTCTGCATACTATAAGGCGAAACCTTCAAGGGAAATTACAAGTGTTAGGCGTTGAACACTACACGAATTACCCGACTTTCTGGCGGGCCTCCGTAATTCCAGAATTTCACTGTAGACACGAATCCATGTAGCGGCCGCCGAAGTAAACAAATCCGAAAGCGCCCGTTAGAAAATTATAAGAGCATAATCCACATAGAGATGAATTCATCTTCGAAATTCTCGAACACACACGATCAATTATTTTCAACGCAACATAGCAGTGTTGCAGTTGACACCGGTAATGTTTGTTTTGTTCGTAGGATTAAAGGTTAGCCATCTTTAAAACCTTCGCTGGAGGCGGAACCAGGCATCACCTGTAGCTACCAGTCGAACGACATGGGTTGCAGCAGGCCTTAGACGTTTAGCCGTCGATCCACCAAGGTACATAACTTGATATTTTGTTATAATTTACTAAGAACACTATTTTATTTTGCAATACAAAAATACTAATAGACGTTTATTTCGAATACTTCTCTTTGGATGTGTTTACAGTACCATGACCCAAGCATAGAGCTATCCGAGGCCCAATGCAACTAGGGAATTCAAGGATAATTTCTGCAGTTGTGTTAAATTTTTGTAACCCCTGAGTAGAGACATTACAATAAATATAGTTTATTCTTTTTAAACAACAAGCTTCTCTACATTTTATAAAATCATAGCTGTAGATTAATAATTATATCTTAGCATATAGGAAAGTGATTAGAATTTTAATTACTAATTTGAAATGTATACTACATCAAATTGAATAAAAAAAAGCTAGATATTCTGACTTGCTTATTTTATTTTCAGTATAGCTGTAGTTAAAAAATATATTCTGATTTTAAAATATGGAAACTATTCGAAGCTTGTAGAGAAATTTACTGAAAACAAGTGTTCCGTCGAGGTTGAACATTCTGGTCTCTGTTATATCTATGTCGTCCGTCGAATTAGTTGCACATTAAAATACCTCTCTTATAATTCCAGTGCCAGTAGCTTTCAAAACAACGTTTGCTAATGTGGGTTTTAGTTGCTTGGTTTATAAACAGATGCAAGAGGATCACAATAATGCCGTTTTAAGATATAGGTAAAATAGTTTATTAAGTCCAATACTTACGCTAAGTGAAAAAAACAGTATATATGTCAATACCAATGTTACAGTAAATTTAACGACCCAGAGCTTGACCAACACCTTTTTGAATGCATTCTAGAACAGATAATTGGCAGGACAGAGGCGATGGTAGGTAACAGAGTAGAATTGAATACTTGGTCGGGTTTTTAAAAGATACTTTAGTGCAGTGTTTTTCGGATAGTAGGGATTTGAACTGCTTAGTGTTATTCAACCCAAATAACCACCTGCTAAAATATCCTTATATGAAATTTATAAATTCGAATCATTAACTAATTCTTGCGAAAAAAGCAACTCCCAAATTGACAAATTAGCACAACAGACCTAATACGTACCGATCACATGAATCAAGAAGAAAACATTGTTATTATAAATCTTTTTAACCGATTTTCAGACATTTTTCTTAAACCAAACGAGAAATTTAACTTTGATGAACGTAATGAAAACAACAGACGAAATACCAGTACCCATAGTGTGTGGCGTAGGCTATAAACCAGTGGATCTTCAAAGTCAATTGTGTGTGTTGCATTAAGAAAACTCCTCAACGTCAAAAATCTGATTATCGTAAGTCGCTCGAAGCGAACTTTCTAAACGTCAAGAACTGATTTGTGATCACACCTATAACGCAGAGTGACAAACGTCTTCCTCCATGACACCAAATTAAAGTGTCAAAGCTTTTCACATACACTGGCAAGCTAACTGCAGTTTCTCCAAACAGCGAGCATTCTATGTTATCACAGCAGGAGGGAGTCGGGCAACAAGGAGTACCAAGGACAATACACAAATAGGGTTTCGATCGTGCCTTATTCGTAATGTGACAAAACCATTATAATAACACTAAACGGCTTAAAACCTGTCCGCTAACAGGAGAAATTCTGGACCTAAAATATATCCGAGACGGACCACCTGCGGGGAAAAGGCGAGCAAAGGAACATTTGCGCTAGTCACAGAAATCGGGCATTAAAATACCGTTGTACTCCGAAACTCTTGCGCCAAGCACAGCTGACAATATGTATTGTCCTTGAAGAATGCCCCAAAATTTCTCCAAGCAGGCGTTATTTTAAGAACCATTTCTTCTTAAGCAAGGAGCAGAAGTAAGACTAAACAGCCTGGCTTCTCAGGATTGCATCTTTAGATATTCGGACTTGACAAGACGAGGACTTTTGGTCAGCTTTCAAAGCTTATTACGAGTCAGATCAGTTCGGTGCCATTGTATACGAAAGGCTTTGGCACTTTAATTTAGTGTGATGGAGGAAGACGTTTGTTATTTTGCGCTATAGGCGTGATGTACACAAGTCAGTTCTTGCAATTTAGAAAGTTTTTTCGAGCGACGTACATTAATAAAATTTTTGACGTTAAAGGGTTTTCTTAATACAACACACACAATTGACTTTGAAAACTCACTGGTAGCTATGCTACACATGCATAAACAAGAAGTCCAACGACAAATTTAAGAAACGTTAGAAAAAAGAACCCTCGGCCACCTTATAGCCCGTGGTTGTTTCCTACTTGGATCGTGCCGAAAAAAATTGACGCATCGGGAGAACAAAAATGGAGACTCTTTATAATATTAATGATATTCTGGATAAATTATTTAGAGTTTAATATTTTCGCATGCTTCATTCAGTAAGCGGGCTTAACCAGACAGACAGGAGTTAATGTACTATTGAAACGACTGTCGAAAATGGATATTTTGAATATTTAAGGGTTCCGTATATATTAAAAAACGTCCCATTGATCTTCCAGGGAGTGATGGACGAATTTTTAAAAGATCTGCAAGATAAAATGTGTATGGTTTATATAGACGACATAATAATTTTTTAGTACAAGTGTGCAAGAACATGTTCAAAATTTAAAATTATGAGAAGCATAACTAAATTCTTACAGAAAGAAGTATTTAGGGCATGTTGTAACACCAGATGGCATCAAAACCAAAAAAAAAAATAGAAGCTAGCAGACAATTTTCCATTCTACATAAACAAAAAGAAATTAAAACGTGGTGTGTTAGGTTTTTTCCGTAAATTGATACAGAGTTTTGCTAAATTAACCAAGCTAATGACGCAATGTTTTAAGAAAAATAGAAGAACAGAACACACTAAGAAATTTAGTGAATGTTTTGATACACGTAAAAATATATTAACTTTAGAACTAGTCGTGCTCCGTAGCTCAGTGGTTAAGCATTCTGGCTACTGATCTAAGAATCGAGAGTTCGCTCTCCGATTTTGGTGAGGTTTTGAAAATAAAAAAAATGCGGATAAAAACCTCTACAGAATTTCATCATTCGGAAGTGATGTAAAGCCGTGGGTCCCATGTTACTATGATATGTAGCATGTAAAAGATCTTTTTACCATATGACCAAAGCAGTCGGTGTCTAAGGTACCTGGTACTCAGCAGGCCTAGATTTTGTACAATACAAACAAACAAACAAACTTCAGAACTTTCCCAGACTTTGACAAATATTTCCAAATATTTCGAATTGACAACAGACGTATGTAACTATGCTGTGGCTGCTGTACTCTCTCAAAATAATCATCCAATTTCGTCTGCATCTAAAATGCTAAATCCAGCCGAAATAAATTACTCGACTATCAAAAAAGAGCTCTTTGCTATCGTGTGGAGTTGTAAATATTTTAGGCCATATCTTTGTGGTTGAAAAATCGTAATTCTAACAGATCACAAGCTAGTACAATGATTATTTTTACTCAAAGAACCAAATTCACGTTTAATTAGGTGGCGTTTGAAATAAGAAGAGTTTGATTATACTATCAAATACAAAAAAGATAAAAACAACTAAGAAGCAGACGCTCTTTCGAAAAATTCACCAGATTCTGATTGAACCCTTTAGAAACTTGTTCTACGGACAATAATTTAGGAGATATTGATCAAGTAATTCAAGAGGCATTAAACGAAAACCACCCACTTCCATATTTGGATAGTGACACTATTTTCCAAATACTGGAATTATATGTTATCGCTAATATTTACATGGAGGCAGTTGAAACCAAGGCTCTCGAACAAGCGCAGTTAAAACCGATCTGCTGGTTGAGATATGTAGATGATACCTTTGTCATCTGGTCACACGGGCGCCAGACATTGAATATGATTCTAAAACACCTGAATTATATACATTCCAACATACAATTCACAATAAAAGTAGAGGAAAATTGCAGTATTCCGTTTCTAGACTTCCTGGTGAAACGTAAATTAGATGGTAGTTTAGGACATGTAGTCTATAGAAAGAAAACACACACGAACAGATATCTAAATGCTAACTCACACCATCATCCAATGCAAAAATCAACAGTTTTCCAGACTTTGGCGGCAAGAGCCGTTCGTATCTCAGATGCAGAATATCTAGAGAGAGAAAAGCTACATCTGTTTGACTCTTTATAGAACGAATACACAGGTACCGCCATACGAAAAGCGCTCGACAAGACTATGACACAAAAGGCTCTGGAACGCTTAGTATTTCTACCTTACGTTAAAACCTCGACTGATAAGATAGCACGTGTCACGTTGTAACATCAAAACTGTGTTCACGAGCAAGGAAACTTTGGATAACAGCTTCAGATCGGTAAAAGACAAAATTCCGAGTTCCGAGTTCTTGTGCCTCGAGTTACATTGGACAGACAATCAGGAAAGAGAAAGTTTGAGAGCTACAGCGGTCCGGGGAGTCCAGGGCATTAGCCTGTTGGTTCTCCGGGCGCGCACATTAAAAAGAATACATCAGAAGTTCATCGATTGCCATGTCCGCCACCCAGGACCTCATCAGCACTGTATCCGCGACGGAGGAAGATCCATCGCGGACAGTCTACCAGCAGCCCCGCTCCAAGCCGGGTGCAGAGGCCAGAGCCGCTAGCTCTTCTCGAGGCGCAAAACGCCAAAAGGCGGGCAGCACCAACAGCTCCACCAGTAGCGACGAAAGCGACGACAGCGACATGGATGTCGACAAACTTACAGCCCCGCTAAGCTATAGCGAGGCAGCAAAATAGCCACCATCGGACGGTACAGCAGCCCCTGCAGCACCTCCAAAGGCCAAGACTAAGGTCCCACCTATCGTTGTTAATAAAATAGACAACTTCCTGAACCACGCCAGACAGCTGAAACAAGCACTAGGCAAGGATGTGGACATCCGAGCAGCAGGCCAGGAGGCCCGAATATATGCCGAAACTCCGCAAGAGTTTCGATACATCCAGCACTACCTGAAAGAGGCCAAGGTGGAATTCCACACATACACACTGCCGGCCAATCGAGAAATTAAAGTGGCCATCAAAGGACTGGCATCTAGCATAAAGACTGACGAGGTGATAGAAGAGCTGACGGACAAGGGATACTCTCCTACCTACGTCACTAAGCTGCAAGGCAAAGGGCGCCAGTACTCCAACACCTTTCTGGTATGCCTGAAAATACTGCCGATCACCAAAGAGATCTACAACCTCACCGAACTCCTGTTCTGCAAGAGAGTACTAGTTGAGGCCTTCAGATCAAAGGCGATCATACCGCAGTGCTTTGCGTGCCAACGATTCGGGCACTCTAGCCTAAACTGCGGCTTCGCTCCGCGCTGCGTTCGCTGCGCCAAAACCCACCACGCAGCGGACTGCAAGAAAAAGCTGAAAGAAGCGCCCACTTGCGCGAACTGCACAGGCTCACACCCCGCAAACTACCGCAAATGCCCGGCGTACCAGGCTGAGCTAAATAAGAAGATACCAGCGAGCGCTCCCTTGCTAGCAGAGTCAACAGCCTCACAACCACAAGCGGAGGAAGACGAGGACGGTTTCCAAACCCAATCCAGGAGGCGAAATCGAACTAGACAACATGCTCCCGCCTCCAGCTCAAACCAAGGCAGTGCAATACCATCGGCCAACAGCACCAGCACCAATGAGACCCCGACCACCGATGCCGCTTCCGTAACTGTTCCCACACACGGGCTCACTACCTCCACTACCGCTATAAAGGCTGCCGCTCCACACAAGGCAGCCGCAGCGAAGAAAACTGCCGGAACAACCAAAACCGCCGCAAGTCCAATTGCTATCGCCACCACCTCCAAGACCATCATGGCCCCCAAGATCAACAAAGCCTCCACCAGCTCCAAGGTGCTCGCAAGCCCCAGAACGGTCCCAACGGCGACCCAGCCAGCTCCCAGCGCCCAATCAACAACAGGCTGCATAACGGTGCTAGGCTTTACAATCCACCTAGACAAACTCTCGAAGTGGATCACTATTATAACACAAGCGTACCAGGAAGGTTGATCTGCCATCGGGCTGCTAATCGCAGCAATTAGCGACATAGTAGCCTACAATGTGTAACGCACCTGCACCCACCCAACTCAAGATCATTCACTGGAACGCCAACGGCATCCAGCGCAAAAAGCAAGAGCTGCGAAATTTCATTAAAACTCTCAACGCCGACGTGGTTATGAACAATGAAACACATCTCACACCAAACATCGTACTCAACATTGCAAATTACAAAACCTACCGAACCGACAGACCACAAAATCCAGGAACTCTAACCTGGGGAGGCACGGCGATCCTGGTGAAAACCAAAATGGTACAGGAGGAACTCATCCTCCCGAGCAACGAACTAGAGGCAACGGGCGTCCGGATAAGGGCATCTGGAAAATATCTGAGGCTGATATCGGCATACCGACGACCGAAGACACCACTACAGACTCAAAATCTCGATGACTTTATGGCCACCAACGACCCAACCATTATCGCTGGAGATCTAAACGCCAAGCACCCGGCGTGGGGCTCGAGAAAGACGAACACGGAAGGACGCAGGCTATACAATCACTCTGTAGGCAAGATATACGAGGTCGTAGGCACTGACGCACCCACCTATATCCCAGAAAACCACCGCCACCAGCCGGATGTTCTCGGCATCATGATAGTGAAAGACCTTCAATTCCACTACTCGCTGGAAGTAGTGGAAGACATGAGCTCTTATCACCTACCCATACTGCTCACAATAAACACAGACGCAAAGAGAGCACGAGCCGGACCTACCACCAGACGCATCACCAACTGGAGGAGATACAATGAGCACCTACAGCGAACCATCCAAAATGGAAACTCCAACATAAATTCTGCGAGCGACATAGACAATTGTGCGCAAAATCTTACGCACGACATGAAAGAGGCCCTTGAAGACGCCACCCGGATTGTCGATTGCAAAAATGGGACTCCCACGCTCCCTCACTACCTTAAGGAAGCGATCAGGGAGAAACGAAAACTGGTGCGGAGATGGCAAATCATCAGGGATCCGGCCATCAAGCGACTCCTCAACAACAAACAACAAGCCCTGAAAGAAACCATCAAAGAATACTACAATGAAGGATGGAACCAGCACGTCAGTACCACTCTGCAAAAAACAGGAAATGTATACCAACTGAACCGAATGCTGAAACAAAAAGCAGCAGCGGTTCCACCATACCCAATCCACGGACCTGATGGGCCCGAATACGATGCCCAGGCTCAAGCCGACATCTTCGCTACCACGATGGAGAACAATACAAAACCCAACCAAGTAGTTGATGAAGAACACGTACGTAGGACAAACGCACAACTACAGACAATCCTAGCAACGGTACCAGCGGAAAACCTCCAGTACGTCACACCCAACGAAGTGAAAGACATCATCCTCCATCAAAACCGCCACAAAGCCCCGGGCATAGATGGAATATCTTATGCAGCGCTTCAAAACATACCGAAGAGGATTCTAGCCTTCATCACGTGACTGTTCAACGGAATATTAACACTCCGCCACTTTCCCTCATCGTGGAAACGAGCAGTAGTGATCATGCTTCTAAAGCCGGGAAAGCGAAGAACAGATCCCAATAACTACAGACCAATATTTTTGCTGCCAGCACTTTTTTTTTAAAGGGGGGATGGTCCCACCACATACCCCTGCCCTGACACGGACAGCCATACATTACCAGAGAATAGTGACTTGAAGACTTGAGGGAACCTTGTTAACCCTATCGAATCTTTATTATTCTAACTTACAATGCCTCTATGCTTAAGGTTAGTATGTGGAGATCAATCCAAAATCGATTCCTAGCGTAGCTAGTGAAAGCTCGATGTCAGGGTACCTTTGACTTACCCCTGAATTCCAATATGGGAGAGTTCCTAACTGAAAATTGAATTGCCTCTAGTCTGCTCCTGCCTGTAATGAACTTAACCTATCTTAACCTAAGAGCCTACCTATTCTATAAGTAACTTAACCTAACCTAAGTAATTCCTATGCTACAATCTGAGGAACCTGAAACCTTGAAAAACCTGAAAAGCGTATACCGGGGTGCAATGG